>VFFE01009022.1:519080-651850 GCA_008921705.1 Burhinus oedicnemus | reverse complement strand
CCTGCCCCCTGCCGGGGTCACGCGACACCTCCCTCCCCATTTCACTCTGTCCCCTCGCGCTCGCGGGCCGTGCTGTGGCCGGTGCGGGCGGCCCCGCTCCGCCGGACCATGGCTGAGGTGAGTCCCTGCGCGCCTGCCCTCCTCCCGGCAGCCTGCCTGGCCGCCGGGCCTCCCTAACAGCCCCCGGCCGCGGCTTGGGGTTGGGGGTCGGGCAGTGGGGATGGCTGAGCTTGCCATTCAGGCGGAGGGGCTGGGGCTGTTGCGGGCCCCGGCCTTTCCCTTCCTTTCACGTCTCTCCCGCTTCTTTTTTCCCCTCAGCAACGGCAGGACAAGGCCGCGCTGATAAGCGAGACCAGGCGGCGTTTCGAGTCGGAGTACCTGCCAGGTGAGCGCCTCGGTGGTGGAGCTGGAGGTGGGCTAGGAGCGGTGGGCCCGGCTCCGTGGATGTGGTCTCTGGGGCTTGCCCGGTGTCGGTTTTCCCCTGGGGGCTCCCTGTATCCCCGCTTTCCCAGGTGAGGGGGTGTTTCTGCCTTTTCCTCAGGTGGCCGAAGCTAGCGGGTGGGGTGATGCACAAAGCAGGAGGTTTTCTGCGTTGGCTCTTGGTGCTCTCTTCTGGGTCGCTGTCTTGGGCAACGACGTGTCGGGGCAAAGGTCTGGGTCCTTTTGACTCACAGTTGTGTTTGGTTGGCTGTAGTGTGGGGTCTGGGACACTGCTGTGCTTGGTGCTTTTTGGACGTAAAACATTGTGGAGGGGGAATGAGAAGGAAAAAAGAATTCTGACCTTTACTAGCTCTTCAAGGAAAGAGTTGTTTTTCTAGAGTAACTTGCACTTCAAATTTATGCTGGCCTTAATTAAAATCATGCTGCGTGTCCAACTTGATTCTTAAGTGCAGATGCTTTTAAACTTGTAAATGAAGGCCAGTAGGTGCTTGGGGATGCCTAGGGGAAAGAGAATGCCAGGGGAAGCCTAGAGGAATTTCTCCTTTCGTTTCAAGGTTGATTTGTGTTGTTTATCATACAGGAATATATAGTAGTAGAGTATGCTAACAACTAGCAAGCAGTATAAATATTATGACTGTCTAAAGACTATTAAAAGCATGCTTCTCTCCAATTTTTAATGCAAATAGAGTAAGAGCCCAGTAGTTTAGGAGTTGCATGCATCTCCTTTAATAGAAGCCTCAATCCTGCAAATACATGCTTTGCTTTGATGTTCCTGATCAGAATTACTGAGGTTACCTAGTTATCCCTTTTACGTAAGGGTTGCATGCTTCTATGACTTCTTTGTGATTGGCTATAGCACTTTTCTTTCAAACTTTGAAGGTCTTGAGGGTGGTAAAACTTTGTTTCATATAGTTGCTCTGCTAACTTTCATACAGGAAACTACTTTGGGTCTGGTTAGAGATGACCTGTATTCCTGGCAAGATGACAGAATTATTAGAGTAGTGTCTTGAAGAAGACCATTTGATACTCCTATGTGAATAAAGATGTCTTTAACAGTCTTAAAGCTCAGGCTTAGGATAGTGGAGGATCATCTTAAATTATAAGTTATTTTGGCTGTTAATATTTTCAGTTAATGTGTATATTTTCCTATGATAGGTGATTCATCTTGCTTTGTATTCTATTATGCCAGAGTCCCACACATAAAAAATGCCTTCGGAAAGCCTAGAAATGCTTTGGAACAGTTGCTGCTGAAAGGAAGTATTACCTTTTCAGTTGAACTATCCCTTACAGTCTTGGAATTCCACAGGTTTCACTAGTTGTAATGAAGCTTCTGTTGGGCTGGTTGTTACAGCCATTAAAATAATTGAATACTGTTGCAAGGTAAGCTGTAATCCTATTTGCAGTATTTTGAACACATTTTCTCAGTAAACCCATTTTTGGATCATGGTTTAGGGCTCTTAGCCCTTTCAAGAAAATAAGATTAGGATTTTTTTGAGTTTATATTCTTAAGTCCCTCCCTTGAATTTAGGAATGCCATAAACAAATTAATGTTGTCATGCCCAATTCAAGTGTGAAAACCACAGGATTTTAGTTTTATTGTGGTCCTTCAGCCTTTACTGTATATGTTCAAAAATGTATTCTTTTATGCTTCATTTTAATTGAAAAGGGGTGTGGAGGTGCATGTATGCTGACACCCCCCAAATGTGTGTCATTGTTGTAGAGGTACAAATGATTGCTTCATATCCAGCAATTTTAGTCTGCTTTCAAAACTAAGGGCACTGTCAAGGCACACTGAGAAACTGGTGCTTTCTGTGAAAGTTTAGTGTGGTCATAGAATTGTGGGCCTCTACAGAATTAACCTAATTCTGTTTGCAGGTGAGCTGCAAGTGTTAAAATTTGAGTAAAATTTTCAGGCAATTTTGTTTCTGGGGGATGCAGCTGCCACTGTTTTATTTTTCCTCTGAGGAAAGCAGTGTTCCTGATTATTCTAGGAACTTGGTGTTTGTGTTATGAAGTGATTCTTCCATATTATGGAACTCAGTTTCTGGCTTCCTGCCCTCCCCCATGCAGGAGGAATTGCTAGTGGTCACAAATGCTGTAATAGTCTTGCAGTAATTTTTTTTCTGTTGTGAAATGAAAACTTAGAGGGCCTTTGAAATCCTGATTTTTAGTTTAAATTATTTATTGGCAGAATACAGTAGAATATGCAAAAATGTATTATTGTATAGCTGGTTCAGAAATGTCTAATATTAGACTGTCACATCTAATACATGTTGGAATACTTCACATAAAAGTTAGAACTAAGTAATATACTGCAGTCTTGACAATTTTCAAGGTAGGATGGGAAAAGTTTTGTTCAGCAGTTGGAAGCACCAGAAATCAATTTTCTGAATTATACAGTTATTTAATTCATGTGACTAAATCAAAGAATTGTTTTGATAGTCAGATATAGTTTGGAGAATACAGTGTCAGAGAACCTTACTGGCTCATTTTCCCAAAGTTTAAACAAGAACTTTGTTGCTGAAGTTGTTCAACAAATGTGGCTGTTGAGGGCTTCTGGAAGAAAAGCTTGGCCGCTGTGAGGTATTTGGAAAGCAGTGTTTAATGTTAACTGAGAACTTGTGGTGTTCTTTTCTCTTCAGTAAATTTTCTAGCTGTGTTTGAAAGACAATTTCAGTTCTTGTGAGGAATGTGTATCCCTAGCAATTAAAACCCTTGCATTTAAAAGGCATATTTCCAATACTGAAAAGTTCCTGTTAGTCCAATAGACTAGCAAATGCTGCCTGATGTGGTAAGGCTGTTGTGTGTGTTTGGGTTCTCTGTGAGAGTTGGTGATGTAAATGATTTGGGTGTTGACAGGAACAATGAAAACAAGAGATTATTTCCTAGTACTGACTGGTACTAACAATGTTTTCTAGCAAACAGTCCTGTCTTTTTCAGTGCAGTTTCATTCCTTAGAGAATTTCTAAAATTAGCTTTTATTTCTGGGCTATTACTTTCCATTTTAATGTTACAGTAGAAATTACTTGTAATCAAATCTTAGTAGATTTTTTCCATTCAAGAAATCTTTTCCATGCTTCCTTTTGCATATTCACCATTTCTTATTGCCTGTATTCCCTGCCCCTCCCCATTTGCATCCTCTTCCTTTCGGCAAAGCTTATTTTCAGAAAAAAATTTTGCAAGAGAGATTTCCCACTCCAGTTTAAAAGATTAAATTTCATCATGACTTTCTTTAAGCCAGTAGCAAAACATGTTTTTTAATTGTATTGGCCAATTTCAAATAAAATTTTGGACATATGAGGCATCCTCAAAAAACCATAGTGATGTAACTATTGTAGAAAACTCTTAAGGTAATGTTTTGAATACCTGCTTATGTCTGTTTATGCTCTGAAAAATCTATTTTCCCTGAGTCTTTGCTTTCAGGATGAGAAATTCTGGAAGGATAAGATAGGAAACACGTGGACAGGATAAAACCTATGCTTTTATAGAAAGCTGTGTGATGTTACTGCTTGAGCTTTCTATTGAAAGTAGTCTTTATTGTCACTGAGAGTGTTCAGTTTTGCAAAAAGTTTAAACTTATCACATCTTGTAGAGGCAAATATTTGTTTATTGCCACTTGATATTGTTGAATTCACTCCTTATTGGGCAGAAACAGCTTTCTCTTCGTCACTGTCCCTTGCTGTATGGCTACTGACCTTCCTAATTTGTTTTCAGTCCTGCCAATTTCCTCATCTAGCAATTGAAGGCACATACCTGAATGGTTACAGTACTTAGCTTAACATGTTAGGCATCAACAGTTGATTAAAATGGGTTTCCTCTTTCTAGCCAAGGTCAGAGGAATAATTATGACTGTTTCAGACCCAAGACGTCTTGGCTGAAATAGCTTAAGGCAGTAGTTAAATTGAGAGGCTTTGTGTAATGGAACACTTGAAATACTGTGCTGAATTGCTTTTGCCTAACTTCTTGTTCAATTAAGCGGTTTTTTTGTGGGTTGGGGTTTTTTTCTGCTATTCAAAGGTGTGTAGTTGTTATCCCTACTTAGCTTTGTGTATGACTTGTTCTGTAACATTTCTTTTCTAGATAAGAGTTCTTCCCGAAGGGGGGGAGTCATTCTTACAGGTTGTGAATTCTGAACTTCTCTGGATTAATTTAGTGTGTGACTTAGCTGTGCTGCCTGTTTTTCAGTCCTGTAATCTATCTTCTATATTCTTGTTGAATATTCTCAAATTTCTATTTTTCCTAAAGCATGAATGTCTGAAGAAAACACAGCAGTGCAGCATTGGTCTCCTGGTAATGTAGATGGCACTTAAAAAAAAAAAAAATGAAGAGAAGGGATGTTAAAATTTGTGCATCAGAGAATTTAATGAGTGCTTCCAGTGAAAGTGTTGTGGTGGCACCTGTGTTCATTTAGTTTTGCATTATTCTGGAGTTATTTTCCGAGCTGTTGTCTTGTGTTACACAGGATCCTTTATGTTGGAAGATAGTAATGAAGTCATAGAGTTTCACTGTAAGTTTCTCAGCTTCAAGAAGACAACTGTTACAAAGGCAGAATGTGGTCACAGAAAGAACAGAACTCCTCACTTAAGCAAGAAAAAAGGAAGGCGAGTAATAGGAAGAAGCTGCTGTTGAAACAGAACTTTTTCTGTCTTCTCCCTTGACCCCAAATGTTCAATGAGGAAATGAAAGTAACTTTAGGTAGCTATTTTTAAAATAAGGCTAAATAAAATGATGAACTCTGAAGACTTTAAAGTCCTGTGTGAGACCTGGTCAGTCGTTTTGCTCACTCAAATTTTCCTGGGGCCTTTTAGCTGAGGGAATGAAGACAGCTAATTTCAGCCTCCTTGCTGTTGCCACTGTTACACTCTCGTATGTAACTTAGAATTTGGTTTTAATGCTCTGGTAAATATCAAATTTGCGAAGCAGATTATGCTTTCTCTCCCTTTTCTGGATCTGAGTCTTACTTAGTTTTCTACACAGTTTACCAGTTCCCACAGAAAAGTCCTGCGGCATCCCACTTTTGCTTCTTCCACTGGCTATGGAACTGTTCTGGGGTACAGTAAGTTTTGAATCTCTTGGGCTGAGGAAGGAACCAGGTTTCCAAGCTTCTGGACAGTTGTCTTAACCATGAAATATTTCACAAAAGTCAGGCACTGCTGTTATATGTGGCTCTCACTAGCCCTTTCTGACCAGAAGTAGCTGTGAATGCTGTTCCTTGTGTTAATTTTGGGGCAAGCGGGGCGTGTTCCAAATACCTTATGAAATTCTTTTTGTTATGGACTTAGAGATGTCCATCTCCCTGAGTAGAGGGTGACTAAACTTAGTGTCTCAGCACCTTAGTGGCAGTTCTGCACATAATTTTCTAGTGAGGAAAACATAGGTATATGTTTACAGGTATCTTAAGTGGCTAGGCTTGGAGATTGTCTGAGGTAAGATACTTCAGTTTATAGTTTGACCTGAATTTCCCTTTGGGTGCCCCTCAACCTCAACTTCTGTTTCCTTTTTGGCCTCTTAATTGTTGTGCAGGATATATTTAAATTATGTGTTGAGAACCCCAAAGGTTTATTTTCTTTCAACTAACTTTGTTTCAACACCAGAAATTTCTAACAACCCAGTAACTGCAGTCAATTGTTCTATGAACGATTTAAAATTAGAAACATTCAGATTGTTTCACAGCACAGTCTGAAAATAAGTTTCAGTCTATAGTATTTTGGGAAATGGACAAATTTGAAGATGGATTCCTCCTCTGAATTGACGTATTTTCAATGACTGGATTATTGGAAGGATTCCAGCAATTTTGTATGACTCTGCTTTCATATGTGTGAGATAACGCACCTTTCTTTTGGGTTCACAATATCATTCTAAATTTTATTTTGTAGTAAGAGTTGGATAAATCAGGTAAGGTTAAAACAGTAGTCAGTAATCGTCTTGTTCTGTCAGTCTTGTTAAGCTTACCTGATTCAAATACCACCATCCTGCAAGTTCCTGTGGAGGCAGAATTAGACTAGTTCCTAGTTTAGTATGTCTTGTAGTATATATGTAAATTTGGATTACATGTGTCATCTTGTTGAGAACTTAGTTGCTTCAGAGAGGAAAAATATTTTAATTTTTTTTTTGGACTGTCTCTATCTCTGAATCCAGCTTGCTTTTCATTGATGTTGAAAGTTTGGATAAAATGTTTTCTCCATTCCTCTTTCACTTTCATTTTCTTAAAATATTCACAAAGTTAAATTTCTGTTTTTTAATGTGATCTGAGTTCAGAGTTTGGGAAATCTTGTTAGTGGCCCAGAAACTTGTGTTCTGAGGCACATTCCACATTATGATATGTGAATGTTTTTAAATTATTGTTTGATACAAGATGCACTATTCTGTCATTCTGACAGTGTGAAACGTTATCCTCTCAGTTTTTACCTGCTGGTGTGTGGTTTTTCTCTTTAATTACACAGTACCCAAATCCTGTATACAAATAGGATATACATGGGACTGATCTCAGAAAAATACTTGACTGATTGATTAACTGCAGTCACTCTTAGCTGGAAGCTAGCGGTGTTACAGTTTATTAAACCAAATTGAAGTAAGGTAGCTCAGGCACTGGAGACATGTAATGTAATACTGATGTTAAAGTAAATCTTTACTCTTGCAAAGCCCTAGTTTGCTGTGGCTATGAGTAGCTAGATACAGCTTGAATAGCCAATATACCGTATTGAATAATCCATAGCATACAATAGCTAGCATACTGTGGCTAAGAGAAGCCAGTGCCTCTCTTGCTTTAGCTGACTGTGGATGTGCCAGTTTAGTTACTGTACGTGACAGTTATCTGAAGGGGATTTGGGTTAGAATGCATGTTACACAAAGAGAGGCTGTGGAATCTTTCTACCTTTTTGAGTTTTCAAAACTTGACTGAAAAAGGTACTTAGTGACCTGTTTGAACTTGGAAGTTAGCCTCGCTGTGAGCAGGAGTTAGGACTGACGTGACCTACAGAAATTCTCTCCAATCTTAATTTTTCATGATTCTAACTAGAAACTGATAGTGTTTCTTAGGCAAAACTGTCCAAATCATAGATCTTTGGGGGAATAATCAAATTCAAATAAGCAGTTGAGACTTTACAAAATTTAATACCCAGATTCTTTGCAACTTGTTCTGTTCCACCTGTGGTTGATCTAGAGCCACAGGGAAGTTAAACAGCATTTCAGTCTTGTGCTGAGTGTTCACTTTCCTGGGCTTAGGGAATGAGCTGTTTTATGCCAGTATGGAAATGATGAGAAAAGGAACTGAAAGAGTGAGAGAGTTTTTAGTGGACTAGAGGCTTTTTGGCAGAGAGGAACAAGACTAAGATTAAGGAAAGTGGGATTTGACTGTAGGCTCAGCTAAGGAACAAGGTAAGGTAGTGGAATGGGATCAAGGGAAGGAGAAATTTGAAATCTAATGAAGAAGGAGCTGAGTAGATAATGTATGTGAGAAGCAGTCAGCTGTGAAGAGGTGTGTTGAGGGAGTGCAACTCTAATAACTTAGTGGATGGGCACATTTAAAATGGGTATATTCTTACATTCACTGATTTGTGACAGGAAAGGGAGTATAAATTGAAAGACAGGTGAAAAAAGGTCATATCTTGGCATGTAGGCGAGTAAAACTAAAAATGTTAGCAGAATTTAATGGTGTCTTTTTCTTAACATCTTCCTCAGAATTCAGATGTCTGATTGAAATATGCATCCCTAAACCATCCAGTTGCAGTTCTAAATAGTTATTTTACTTATGATGGCCCTGAAAGTAGTTATTTTGAGTTTATTACTGCTGACAGAGGAATAGTCTTTCCAGTATGTGAAAATGAACATCTACTTTATTAAAAACCAATCTTACCTTTTTTCATGCTAATCACAAAAAATTTAAGTGAATGGTTTAAGAGCTTACCTTTTTTTAGTAGTTAGCAGAGATGCATATCAATGTCTGTGTTGCTTTCAGAAGCCTGTTGCTATCATGGGCTCTTATGTGATTTACATTCCAGTTGTGCAGATTTCTTAGAGGAGCATTGATCTGAAAACTGAGCCTTTGTTGAAGCGTATCTACAATAAAAATAGGTCCACTTAGGCATTTGTATTTTACACACTTCCCTGTTTAAAAATAATAGTAATTAAAAAAACCCCTAATAAAAAAACCAACCCCAAACAAGTAAGGAGTAGCAGCAACTCCCGTTTCATCTGAAGTACTCCCTAAAGCATGCTAACCTGTTACCCTGTTGCTAACCTGATATAAGAAGAGTTTGAGGCTTGAGGATTTTGCACTGCTCTAGAGTCGCGCATAATTTGCGTTCAGTAAGGTAAGAATTTATAATAAGTGTAGAATGTGTAATCTTTTTAATGCAAAAAAATTTCTTTAATGCGATGATATAGTGCACAGTCAAAAATGGTCATTTTAACATCTGTTCTCTGACATTTTGTGGTCTGACATGCTCATGCCTGTAAGTTTGAGAACTCAAGCTTGAACTAGTGATGCTTAATATACATTCATCAGTACACAGATTCTTAGACTACATACTAATTTATGTTAATTATAGAAACCTGTTCTTAGGAAAATTACACCTGCCCTACACAGACCTTATGTTTTTTTCTTTGAATACAAATCACAGACAATATTTTTCTAGTGAGAGTAATCTTGTTGTGTTCCTAAATATCATCACAGTAGATAGACATTTTTAATCAATTTCTCACGGTATGCTTTGTCTGCTTAAGTTTGAGACTGCAAAAGAAATCCTGTGTATGTCGTAGATGCTTATATTGAAACTTGACAAATCTCCTTTTGCTGTTTTCATGGCAAATGCTATATTCTTACAATAATTGATTTGTTTGCTAGATAAATCAGATAAATACGATTCTAGAGATGTGGAAAGACTTCAGCAAGATGATAAATGGGTTGAAAATTATCTGATTTGGCGTCACGATGTTGTGGATGATACATTAAAGATGATTGATGAAAGCTTTCAATGGAGGAAAGAATATACAGTTAATGGTAAGCTATGTTATATGATTTTGATGCTGAATGTTGCTTTCCTATTGAACTACAACTGACTTCTATATGTAGTTTCAGTAAGTACCTTTTAAAGGTTTTGTAAGTACCGCAGAGCTGAGCAAGAACTTTTCTGCTCAGTGGGGGGGGGGGGGAAATTAGAACTATTGCTTTTTATGTTGACCAGTACTGTCTCACTGTTTTGTTGGGGTTCCATATGTCTGTTGAATGGTTGTTTAAGAGGAAGGCAGGCAGGCAGCTACCTCTTGTTTTGTCTTTCTGCATTTGCTAGAAAGGAGTCCTTAAAGCAAAGAACAACAACAAAAAAACCCCACAAAAACCAGGGCTCTGTTCATCATGGTAGCACTGGTCTGACACCCTAGGTAGAATAGATCTGGGTTTTGTGCTGTAAGAATGCTTTGAAGGTGAGTTTTATCTACAGGACTTCAGTCTGAATTAAAGGATAGAGCAAGAGGGATTGCAAATATGAGCAAAAATAAACATTTGCAGCAGTTTTCTCTTACATCAGTTTTTATTCCTAAATAGCTCCTAATTTATGGTGTGAGAGGAAGAAGATAATAAAGATTTCAAATGAGCTCAATATTTGTATTAGTTTAGTAAAGGCCTTGGAAAGTGGTTTATAAAGACATTTCTGTATTTTTATTGCTAGACTTCTGCATTTTTAGTGACTTCTGTTAAGTTAAAATGTGATTATTAATATGATTACTGAAATAATCTTCCATTTGGCTTTGCAGACTTGACAGAATCTGTCCTTCCAAAATGGTTATTTGAAAGTGGTTCTCTCTTTCTGCATGGATATGATAAAGAGGGCTATAAATTATGTAAGTTACGCAGAATATAATGTTTTCAGTCATCGTTGTTTTTTGTTTCCAGCATTTTAGTATCTATTTTGAAAAATAAACATTTTAAAAAATAGAAGTAGGTGCGTATTGCCAACTGTTTTTACTAAAATTGATGAGAAGTTGGTAGCTGAGTGTCTTTGGATCACAGAAGTAGAATGAGGAAACTATCAGCAGTTTTCAAAGATCATAAACCTTTATCCTAATTACAATACAGTTCTTAACTTTTTTGTTGAAGTGCATTGTTTCTGTATCTACTGTTGTGAGTATGTAACTGGTATAAATGTTCATTATTACAGTGCATTGTCGTTGCTTTTCTAGCAGCCCACATTCGTGCATACTTGCAGTGGTTCACAGGAGGTCTGCAGTGGTTTTCTTTTATTTTTTCATTTTTTTCTGGTGTCATTGGAATCTTAAGTAACAGCATGGACAGCTGAGAATTGTTGGAGAATAAATGCTTAAGTTATGTGATTAATTTCTAGTAATTAAAGAATAAGATTTAGAAGGAAATGGTAACTATTGCCTGAAATGCTCCTGAGGTTTTTTAATAGTGCATAATAGATGGTCAATATTATTTTCTAAAAATGAATCTGTTGTAACATCTCGCACATTTACTTTTAATTAAGCTTAAATCCTATGAGGCGAAAGAGGCTTTTTAAACAAATCACTCGTGAGGCTTTCTGAGCAGTGATCTTGAACCTTGAAAAAATTCAATAATTCAAATCTGAAATTCTGCTTTTCCTTGGTTTACAAGGGCTAGAATACACTAACAATCTGATCTTTTACAGAAATGACTGTTTTAAACACCAATATATTAGTTTTCAAAAAAAAAAAATCACGACCAGAAGAGTACAGCTTTTATTTTATGGCTGTGTTTTGTTAAACTGTCCCATTTCTTATCATTGTAAGAGATCAGTGCTGTATGAAAAATTACTGCTTTGTTATGCTTCACTATTTTTCTTTTAGCCTTCAAGGTAAGTATTCAAGGATAAGTGGTGATGATACCTTTTTATAGCGTTTAGAAAGCTGGCCATGATTATACTGGGTGGTTCAATTTGGTGAGATTGGAGTGGGGGGGGAAGAAGTAGGAAAAACACTACTATTGCACATCGGTGCTTAGACTGAGAAAATTATGCAATTGTTTCATGACAAGAATGTGTAAGTCAAATAATGATTTCTAATTTTATTGTCACTGAAACATAACTAATGTCTTAATTTTCCATACCTGAAGTATTTCTTCTGTGAATGTTAATTGGGTCAGAATATCTGACTTGGTATGCAAATTCAGATTGTATTGTAGTTAAGAGTTCCTGGTTAGTCAACATTTGAGAAGTGTGTTTCCTGGGCCACATGCTCAATCTCATTCTGTTATATAAAATAGAAATTTTATAGTATAAAGAAGCTCTTCAAGAATTATTAATTACTTTCACAAGAGTCCTGTGTTTGAATAGAGGTATCTTTTTGAAATTTTGAACTCACAGCATCTAGTTAATATGCTGTGTTTAAAAAAGAAAAAGTTTGTTTCTTTACATGAGCCATAAAATGTTTTTTATTTGCAATTGGAAGTAAAAGACATGGAAAATCTTACTAAAAAAATTTATTTCTTCAAGTTTCAGGGAGAAAAATATTAGAGTACAACTGCAGTTATTTTCAGGGTTTGTCTAATTTTGGTATTGTAGAGGTACCAAAAATTAAGGCTGCTCTTCACATTGCTGCCCTGAGTGTTTCTTTTATCACTTCATTGTATAATCAGTAATTTGGTTTCAGATGTTTTTATAAAGTCTCTTACTTTGAAATATGCTACTTCTCATGGAAAAACTTGTCTCTGCATGACTCACTTCTTATTCCAGAAGGGTATGTATAGGGCTTTCATTTACATAATGTTGCTCATCTTCTGGATTTTAAAATTTTATTTTAGAAAGGTCTGTTGCTTTTTATATAATTCATAATATGTGTATAAATAGTTTTTCAAAACACATCAGCTACAATGCTGTAGAAGACCTAAGCAGAAAAAGAAACATCAGTTTCACAACCACAACAATACTTAGAATATATGCAGAATGTAGTAACATATTTGAGGACCACGTGATTTAATTTGAAATTATGAAATTATAATCTAGATAAGATGTAGTCTTTAAGTACATGAAAAGTATTTTCCACTGCTCGCTCTTCTGTGCTGTAATTCTTTGTATTTTTCAGGTTTTTAAAAAGTTCTGGTATAAAAATGAGTAAGGAAAGGGGTGTGTGCAGTTGTTTCTCTGGCTGTTCAGTGGCCACAAGATCAGTAGAAATGTAGAATACAAGCTCAGAGGTGTTAAAAAATTTCAGTGCATACTGTATAGTTATTTGCATAATGTTTTCTGTTAATTTGGATCTGTTTTTTCAATTGTTGTGTGTTTTTTCTTTCTTATCACAAGTTTGGTTCAAAGTGAAACATCATATAAGAGATCCTAAACAACAACTTGAGAAAAAGAAACTAGTAGCTTTTTGGTTAGAACATTATGCCAAGAGAGATCACGGAAAGCCCTTAACAGTGGTATTTGACATGGCTGAAACTGGAATCAGTCACATAGTAAGTATTTATTGTGCTTTTCTGATTGCTTTCTGAATTATTTAACCTGTGTCCCCAGAAAAAGGGGAGTCCCTGTGCAGTCCTTGACACCTAAATAACTCAACAGTTGCTCACATTAGTGATACATAGGGCTTCTTCCTGTGACATGAGTAGTTTCCAAAATCTTTTGTTACATATTAAACTTTGTCTTGTGCAGCACACTGAGAACTTTTAGTCTGGTGACTGAGCCAAAGTAACTATATATAGTAGTTGCTCACCAGCTTGGTTTGTCAGTCGTCATGGATGACAGTAGTAGAACTTAATTTTTAAGCACGCAAAAGGCAACGGGCTGAGCCATCTTTTATTGCGAGTACAGTTGCTGCCATTTCTTCAACAGCTTCATTTTCATTGTCATTTTTTGGGGATGAATCAGTCAGTCAAGAGCGAAGTATGGAAAAATGGGTTAATAGTAAAACATTAAAACCCTTAGATGCATTGGCTGAGATCTTTGAGAATGATGATCTGTTCTGACAAGTCAGTATCTTCAGTTGACGGTTTTGATCCTGATCCTGTCTCTCCATCCTCCATGCTATGTGTGCTGTCCCTGTATATTTGAGTTGTGTTCATTTTGTAAGTCCGTGCATCTCTTTCCACCCATTGAATTTTGTTGTGAAGAGAAGTTAGCTGGATGCAAAAGAGCAATTCATCAAGTAGGCATTGCTTATGGTATTAATCTTAACCAAATATAGCCCAAGTCTGTCTTTTCTCTTACTAACAAAACATGTTATTACAATGATGAGACTAATATGGTGAAGACATCTGCATGCTGGTTGCTGTGTACAGATACAGAAGAAATGAGGATGTCTGAATGTGACCAGATGTGATAGACTTCTGAATTGTAGGCATGTCTGTCAGACTCAGATATATACTTTTTCAGGAATAATATCTTCACCCCCTTTTTCAGTTCCTTGTCTAACCCATCAGCTTTATTGAAGGCTGCTTCCTCCAAGCTTGACCTTACATAAACAAGAGATTCCAACTTTTTATTCAGAAGAGGAGACATTTCTCTTAGCAAAAGTTTTTATGCATTTCTAGATGTTCTTCAGGACTACAAAATGAAGGAGCAGCGTAGCTCAGTCACTTCTGTGAAAGTGGTGATTATTCAAAATTTTGCAATTAGATAAGAAAATTCTGATTTTAAAAGTAGGATTTCACCTTTGCCTTGGACATAATTGTAGAACTGAATCATTAAAGAAGCCAAGAGGAATTATACTAGTTTTAGAAACTGTTCCAAAAAACTATTTCCCATTTGTACAGTAATTTACAAAATTGAAAGTTTCATTGATTTTAAAAAACACTTTGGAATTAGGTACTTGAAATTCCTTGTTCTAAGTATTTGGAAATAAGTATGAAAAAACAAATTCCATACCAACTAGTCATATGTCAAGTCAGTAGTCTACTTTGGGAATTACTTAGAGATTTATTGTAGTAACATGTAGGATTGGGTAATTCCCTGCCTGAAGTAAACTTCAGATAATGTTTAAGTTTAGATACTCATTGGAATTTAGCAAATTGTTCATGTTTGTTACATGAAACTTAAATGCATTTAAGAACTGTTCCTGAATTGATGGTCTTAACTGTTTTTAAGTCCTGTGCCTATATGGAAAAGTGGAAGATTTAAAGAACATTATTTGTGGGGGGTTGAATTTTCAAAAGCTTTATTTATTGTTTCTTTGGCCATAATACTTCATAAACTGATCCTGAAAACATTGCTACGAAATGTTAAAATTTCTCCGAAACGCCTCCCCATGGAACGTTCTTACTTTAGAAAACCAGTAGTTGAGTAACTTTTGATTTTCACTAAAGCTTTCACAAAGCACATGAGTATCTGCTTTAACATGACCTCTGGAATTTCATAGTGTTCGAGGACACTCCATATTTGCTTTTGTTTCAGTGATTCTTGCACGCTATCTGAACCTGTTGTAACTTGACATCCATACTCTTGCATTTCTTTGAAACATGCTAATCTATCCAGAGTTTGTAGTGTAGTAGAATCAACATTGTAGCATGTAGAGAGGGGTTTCTGCTAGGCTGACTGATCTAGAGATTTAGCTCAGTATGTTGTTATTATTCCATTGCGATGCAGAAATGCTACTATCTATTTCAGGAGGCAAACAGTTGCCTTAGTACATATTCCTTATGAACAGTTCTTCTGATATGATGGATTTCAACCCGCAAAACATACAAAGAAGTACATTTGGTTCACTTGTTTTAGCATTTACTTTAGTAAACTTGAGATAGGGATCATTTGCTGATGTCTAGTATTCATATGTTGTATGTATCAGCACTTCTATGAGGACCAAAATGACAAACTTCTCCTTGTGGAGTTATTGTAAATATATTGCAGTTGAAGACGGACTTGTCAGCTGCATGCTGCGGGCTTTCTTTTCCGTGGTTCTTTTTCACTTCCCTTGCTTGAGATGGAATTTTTGATCCCAACACTTTCTTCTCCCTTCTCAACACTCATCAGTGGTTGCATGCTGTCATCTGTACTTTTTGTATATTTTCTAGAATTTTTTTAACACACTGTTTGCTCCTAGCAGTAGGGAAGTGATTGTGCCCCTGTACTCAGCGCTGGTGAGGCTGCAGCTTGAGTACTGTGTTCAGTTTTGGGCACCACAGTATAGAAGGGACATTGAGGTGCTGGAGCGTGTCCAGAGAAGGGCAACAAAGCTGGTGAGGGGTCTGGAGAACATGCCTTATGAGGAGCGGCTGAAGGAATTAGGATTGTTTAGTCTGGAGAAGACTGAGGGGAGACCTTATTGCTGTCTACAAGTACCTGAGAGGAGGTTGTAGTGAGATGGGCACTGGTCTCTTCTCCCAAGTGACTAGCGATAGGACAAGAGAAAACGGCTTCAAGTTACACCAGGGGAGGTTTAGGCTGGACATTAGGGATGGTGACTCAACCACCTCACTGGGCAGCCTGTTCCAATGTTTGATAACTCTTTCAGTGAAAAATTTTTTCCTAGATGCGTTTAAAAGTCGTGTAGATGTGGTGCTTAGAGACATGGTTTAGTGGCAGACTTGGTAAAGTAGGGTCAATGGTTGGACTAGATGATCTTAGAGGTCTTTTCCAACCTAAACAATTTGATGATTCTATAAGACTGTTGCTTACTGTTCCTTAGTTGAATTTAGGTGTGTCTTACTAAAATCTGCTGGTTCAAAAGCTGCTCTTGTTATAGAGCAGAAGTTCTGTTAATATCTGGATCACTAGATTTACTTGGATCTAAGTGCACCACGTGCAATCTTTGTTTTTTGTTGTCATCTTTACAGTGAGTCTTTAAATTCACCAGATCAGCTTTTTTTTGTGATCCATTTTAGGTATGAGTCTGGGTGTCAGCTTGTGTATAACTTTATCTGCAGTTGCTTTTAGTACAGTCAATGATGTTACTACTATTGGAATACCTTGATCTGCTTAATGGCATAGAATGCAGCTGCAGCTTACCTGTTGGTTGAGGTCCTCTTCTGAAATTTGGAAATGAAGATGCGTTTTTTTAAACTTAACTACTAGGAGTGAGTGTATGTTGTAGTATCACTTTCTTTAGGTTTGGTTTTCTACCTGTTAGTATCTTTAAGGAAAGCATAAATGCGTACACATCGTTTACTACAGGCATCTTTAAGATTTTCCTTGTAGAAACTTGTTTAGAAGATTAGAACAATATCACCTCTTGCATTTTTGCTGATCCTCAACTTAGACAATCTAAAATTGGGAGATTTTTTTTTGAGGAGTGGGGGGAGGTGACATTTGAGTAATTTTAATGTAGATTGATGAAAATCTATGGAGTTCTCTGTCATTCTCTTTAGCTGAGTTCAGCAGAGAAAAGTACATTTTTTTAGCACCTGCTTTCAGGAGCAGAATCTAAGCTGTTTTTAATTGCAAGATGGAGATCTTGCCTATTACGTATTTATAGATTTAATCTAATAACTAAAAATCTCATATTGTCTATAGGTTAAAAAACCCCTTATTTCTATAGAATATTGAAACTTTTCTTACCAAATGACGTGCTGTCCTGTTATTCTTACAGGAATGACTAAAACTTGTATCTTGTTCGTTCTTTTTTTGTTGGTATGGTAGAAATGCATTTAAATATAAGCCAAAAAAAAGCTTGTTTTCTACTTTTTCTGGCAAGATGGTTAATATTGCATTAGGACCTTGCAGCTGTGCAGTACAGGACCACAAGATTTTGAGAAGATATTTTGATAAATATGATGTAATTCAGTTTTGCAAGGCAGGATTGGTGCTCTTACCTGTGCCTTGAGAGCTGTCTATCCATGCTCCTAAAGATAATACTGGAGCCATGGTTTTATATAACAAGAATAAAGGATTGTAATTTCCTTGGTGTGAAAAAGCAACCTGATTTGGATTTTCTGAAGCATATCCTGAAGCAACATCTTTCCAGTGTCTTTAAGACTCCCAGATACACAATCTCAGCAAGTGCTGTCTATAAGTGTCCCATTGTACAGTCTTACTTTGTAGTTAGTACATTTGTCACAGAACAGGAATATTTTTTTAATGGCTGTTTGTAGCCATGTAGAATAATCGATAAAGTTTATCCTGAAAGAACTTGGATTTCTTAGTTCTTTTCCAGAGCATGCTTCATTTGCTATGGACATCTACTGTGTCAGCTTTTATCACTTGTATGCAGTCAGGTAATTCTGATAGCTCATGCCTTGTTGTAGCAGTTCAGGTAACTAGAATAGATGCAGTTACTGAATGGTCTGCTGAAGTCTGTGTTTCTAATTCCAGACCTTCATCAAAATAGTGGATCAGTCCTCCTAATATCTGATAGTGCTGCTTTTGGATAGGCGGAAGAATAAAGAGCATCCTTGTTAATGCACAGCTTGGAAATGTATCACTGTGTTTATGCTGTTAATTGAAAGGTACTGCATTTGGTACAAGCAATAGACAGTTGAGATAAATGCTTCTGTTAAAGGCTACATTCTGCCTCTAAAGACACCAAGCTTTCTGTTAGTTTCTAGTTACTGAAGTTACTAATAAAGCTTTCAGGGTGTGGTAGTCCTCTTAGGCTGTTGCTTATTTTCTCTCTGTCCACAAAAGTTGTAATAGTGTGTTTACATCCCTTTAGGAGCCTGTTCCCCATAGCATTTTTGCTGTTATGACAGGCTTTGGATCCTTCATCAGCAATATAGTTTGTACTGTTTCTGAAAGTCTCCTTTGTAGAAGTGGTCACTTCTGTTAGAAGGACTACGGAAAGTATGAGTACTCATGGCAGGCTTCCCACCTAACCAAAGTACTTTATTGTGGTAAGGTATCTCTTACTCTATTATCTATGCCTGTTTCATAAAATGTATTTTTTGCCCTTTACTGTGTAGTCAGTTCTATTATACCTGGATTTTGCAATGGAGACTTGGCTGTACTATTTCTCTGTGGCTGCTCGTTGGATGGAAGCACCCTGAAAATGGGTGGTATTTATAAAAGGCAGCACTTTTGAGTACTGCCTCTGCCCGCAATTTCCTCTGCATACCATGAACTAATACTAAAACCAAAAATTCTGTTAAAAGGAAAACTTACTATTGCACTCAGGATCTTCCAGAGAAAAAATATATTGAACAATATGCAAGATAAGTCATTGAAGGGAAATTTCAGTATGTTTAGTGCTCTCCCTTGTAAGGCTTTAAGATAATCTGTCTAGCTTCTCTAGGGTTAAAGGCTTATTTTTCCTGTATCTTTCCATTACAGCTTAAATCCTGTTGATACTCTGCAGTAGTTTAGATACCTAACTTACTGCATTGATAATAGGTTTGTTTGTCCTTGTCTTTGTTACAATGTAAAACTAAGTTTTACCACAATCCTGCAGCAATTTAATGAAGTGAAAAGCATTGCATTAAATTTGGATGATGTTTGTAGTATGTGTAAATGATTACAATGTAAGTATCATGCTATTCAATAAATGCCTTGGCTTAACTAAGCCTGTATTTTTAATGTTTTGATTTACATTGCATTTACTCTGTGCTTTTATTTTAGGACTTGGATTTTGTTCGGTTTATTGTCAACTGTTTTACAGATTATTACCCAAACTTCCTCAGTAAGTATTGTATATTACATCTTAAGCACTGTATACTTGTGTAATAAGAGCATTTCATAATGTTGCAGATGATGGGGGGGACTTAAAATCTTTTTGCGTGTGTTTTGTGTGGTAACTACATGGAACACATGGATATTACGGATTCAGAATATTTTTGTGCTCATAAGTCAGTACAACTTTGTATTGTACGTAAACTCTCATCAAAAATCAACTGGCTTTTCATGAAATAAGAATCTTGCATGTTTTTGCAAAATAAAAATCGATATAAGCATCTAGTAGAACTGAATTGGTTTGTTTCCTTTGTTCCTTGTTACTTGGGTAGAAGCTTTGCAAACTTGGATAACAGTTTGTATCCTTTAGGAGTCTTCAAGGGACAAATAATGAATGGCTATAGAAAATTTTAGGGAGCAATGGTTTACTCTGAGCAGATTAAGGCAAATTTGTGTGCACACCTGGAAAAACGTGCATACTTGCCTGCTAATTTTTTTATGGATGGGAAAACACTGAATAATTTTTGCTAGCTCATCTTACATGAGTTATAATTTTTACGTGAAAATGTATCTGAATATTGAAATTCTCTACAGCAACTGCTTAAAGTCTGAATGCTAGATTTCAGATTGCTGATCAAAGTTAAGAACTTTGATCAAATATCAAACTTAAAAGCAAGTGCAACATATTATGTTTTTGGTTTTTTTCCAAGAGAAAAATTTTGGGATGTAGATTTACAAAGACTTGCTGTTTGCTTCTTTGGGAAGAAGAGTTGCTGAATATACCTGTTAAACTTTCTTTTCAATAGTCGCTTTTCTAGATCAGGTTGAGATCTTACCTTTCTCTGCCTTATTTGGGATGATTACTTATTAGTAACAGTATGTCAGAAAAGTAGTATCCCAGAGAAGTATGTGCACAGTGTGAACTGCTTATTAACAGTTTATTAACTGTTTTCCAAGCAGAAAGCTAATATCTTTATGTAGTAATAGAAATAGTTTTATACGTTTCAAAAAGAATTACACAAAATTGCTTCTACAAAGAAGTGAACATGGAGGTTTCTAAAAATGGGTATTCACTTTTTACATGATTGTTATTGCTATGTTTTCTCTTAAACAGAGAAATACATAATACTTGGTATTCAGGTTATGTCCTTTTTTTTGTCTTTTCAGCAAAGATAGTGATCTTTGAAATGCCATGGATAATGAACGGTGAGTTGTTTGTTTTTGGGGTGGTTGGGTTTTTTTAGATCATGATAGCTTTTTAAAATTGGTTGCATGAATAGGAAGTGGTTTTCTGCTCTGTGTAGATAAAACTGAACGGTGGAATTGTTAAACATGCATCTTTAAATCTGTCAATTCGTAGGCTGCAGACTTTGTTTTTCCTTCTAGCATTGTATTTTGGATCATACTTTAAATTGTGTCTGTATTCATCCTAATATCTTTAAAGCTTGGGAGACCTTGATAAGTAGTCTTTTCCTTGAATGTTTCCAACTGTAGTCCTTTCAAAGCTAGATCTGTTCGTGATTTAGGAATACTATTGACAACAAATGATGGACTCTTATAACCAGCCAAAAAAATACAAGCACAATTTAAGATAGATGCGTGACACTGATATTGTTGCATATGTTTTGATATGTGTACTTCATTAATTATCTTTAATTATAATGTACAGGATAAACATGTTAGTCCTATATTTTACCATATGAGTACATATTTTTTATGGTGGCTTTATGTTTTTCTGTATATTTATTTTTTACCGTTACTGAAATAACTACGGTGTTTGAAAATACTCTTTAGATCTAAACAAGTGTCCTTTAAAGCAGCAAAACATTTCAACTAGGAAGAGTGTATACATATCTTTCTCAACCTCCCTCACTCAGATTTGGAAATACAATTGCCTTTACCCCCTCAGTACTTCCCAGGCTAAATTCCAAGACAACAAAATTGTCATTTGTTAAATCAAAGATACTTTCATAGAAAGTCTGGTCTATCTGCATTCATCTTTAGAAAACTGTATGTCCATAAAATACTTTCTCTGTAAATAATACTCTTCTTGCTGCACTGCTTATTCCAGTTATAATAGATACGTTCAGAGCATGTTCTGCCATATGTTATTTGATGTAGCTCACTTGCATTTCATAAGGCTTACCAATATGCTGCAAAAAAAATGCATCCTGAAAACTTATGTATACCTTCTGTTTTCTTAAAGCTGCTTTTAAAATTGTGAAGGGATGGCTTGGCCCAGATGCAATAAGCATGTTGAAGTTCACGAACAAGAGTGATGTACAGGAATACATCAGTGGAGAGTATCTGCCACCTCACATGGGTGGAACAGTAAGTATATTAACATTTCGTGGTCTTTTTGTGATAAAGGCACGCTTATATAAATTACGTATGTGGAGTTGAGAGTTGGCACTTCATGGATGTGAAATTTCTTAAAACGGCTCTGCCAATGATAATTTGTCAATCACATTAATAAAAAATGGAATAACTTCATAAGAATTTGATATCTGGCAGTCTTAAGTACAGAAATGTTTTTTCTGAATCATTCATCCACTTCCAAGTCATTGGAAACCACTTAGTTTTTCAGACCTCTAAAACAAAAAATAAATTTAAAAATCCCATTTTAAGTGTCACTCTTCATTCTACTCTTTCCTTCCCCCATGAATTGGAGATTATGTGTTGGTTTATGAAACAGGCTCTGTGAACAGAGAATAGGTTTCATGGCCCTCTGAGGTTTTCATCCTGCTCCAAAGCTATGATGTTGTAATTATTTTTCCTTTGTTGTCTCTAGGGCTGCATTTTAAAACATGGCTGCAGAAGCTTCTGGTTTTAAGAGTGTATTAGAGCTCCAAAGAGTATGCTACAGTCCAGTATAACTTTGACAGAACCTGAATCCTATTCTAGTGCAATCTAAATAGCAAAACAGCACGAGCATCTTTGTACAACAGGTTTCACTTTTCACAAAGCTAGTAAATCGATTTGCATAATCTTTATAATAGAATTTGCAGAAAGAAGATGTTTTTCCTTTAAAATTTTTGTAGCCCATTTATGGTAATGGAGTAAGCCCACTGTAGAGGAGTTATTATTGCTTGTTCTTTCCCCCTCCCAAGTGTGTTTAGAGTTATGGCAGTAACAATATGGAAAAAAGGAAGACTCTGCTTCAGCAGTAGTAGGAGAGGTTGTGTTCCTTTGTATATAAACTCAAGGTGGAGTTCTGGTAGCCAGAACATATGAAGCTTGTTGTGGAAACATAAAGAGTTGTTACCTTTGTTTTTATTAGACTGAAAGTAGCAGCCTTGAAAAAATGCTTTTCTACAAGACTCTTGAGGAAAAGATGGTATCCTCTTTCTCCATGGAAAGTTGCTGCCCAAACTCCCCAGTCTCGTATAAGAACTTTTTCGTGTTAAAGAAAGCTGAAATTGCTTAACTTCAGAAGTGGGTATTGAGGGAAGGGTTGATGATGTCTGAAGTGACTTCATTAAGGATTTGAATGGTGTATAGCAGTGGTTCTGGGCCTAGCTGCCTACTGTTGCAATAGAGGGGAAAGTTCTTTTCCTCCTTCTTAGAGCTGAGTGTCTCCTGTCTGCTTTTTAGACCATCTTACCTGATAGCTAATTACATCTTTAAATAAAGAAGCTTGTGGCTTTGTTAAATATCCTCCTGAAGTGTCTGGCTAAGCATACAGAGTTACTCTTTATTCTGCCTTGATCCTGTAAGATCTCATTGCCAGTTAGTGATTGTGGACTGTATTGGCTCCATGTTGCCCTTTGAAGAGCATTAATGAGTTCCAGAATCATGGAGGCAGCTTATCCAAACCATTTGTCTGTGGTAGTAATTGCAGTGACAGAAATAAATTAGTAGAATAGGAGTAAACTTGCTTGACAAGGACTCCAAGGATTTTGACAATTTCAGAAAAACAGCTATATCTCTGCATATTAAAAGCCCTGTATGTTGAACCAGCAGATGCTGGTTGCTCCGGAGTCTCTTTGGTATTTATCCACTTGGTGGGTGTTTTGAACTTTTAACCTCAGTTCTGTCATCATCTGGAAGCATTGTTAGCAAATACTCAGACTCCAAAATGGTGCTCTGGATCCTCCTTCCAAAGACTTTTTCAGTGCATACAGTAAAACAGGATTTTGCATCTCTGACAGCAAGGAGTTTTTCAACCAGAAGACAGATAACTTATGACCTTTTCTCAGAATTTAACTTTTCTTGATGTGGTTAACCTTGGCTCCACTTGAGGCAACTAGAGTACATTCAGCAGTATTAGTGTTGTCAGGCCTGTTGTTTTAAGGCAGTATCTGACTTGCATAGCTTAATTCCCTCCACTCAAGCATTTGTTTCTGCATTGTTGTTTTTGGGGGGTTTTTTTGCCTCCTTCCAGTTCTTTGTGTTGTCTTCAGCTTCCACACATTTAGAAGCAGATCATCGTATTTGCAACTAGCATAATGCAGGTGAAGAGCACAGCATATCTGTTCAGGATTTGTGCTCAACACAGTAGCCATAACTAGACTCTCATTCTGCTATGTCCCCTATTAGGATCCATCTTGGAAGAGCCATGTCTTGCCAGGTGTAAGCAACTAGTGGAGCAGGTCATTTGGCTAGTTTCTTTGGGGAGATACAGAGAATGTAAGTGCAGTGGAATCTAGGTATGCAAGAATAATGTTAGACTAGTTTTGGAATTAACAAAAAAATCCATTTTGGAAATGGAACTAATAATGTTGAACTTGGAGTCAATGATTACTTTGCTTGATCAAGGAAACTGTTCTGTGTCTTCATCAGAAGCCTTCTAGCTTCAGTATCTCAGTGAAGTTATCTTTAAGTGTGTTTTGTTTTCACTATGTCTAAGTGTCACTCAAATGATGAATCTGAGGGTTTCCTTAGCATGAAAATCCTTCGGTCAGCTGTCAGCCAGCTGTGAAAGGAGGAAAATAACTTCCTTGGGTTTAGACAACCAATGGACAAAGATGTCTCCAGAGTATCAAAAGCATTAAAAATAATTATGGGGAACAGAAGCTTAGATTTTGCAGGACTTTGGAATATAAACAAGTTCCATTCAAGTCTTCATCAGTGCCTGTTGGCTGTGGCTGCTATCATACCGCTAATCAAGAGGGACTGCATACCATGTACCTGGCTTTGAGTGGTTCTTGTCCATGCTGTACAGATGTCCCTCTCTTTTTATAGTGAAATTGTCTTAGAGAACTTGTTGGAATTGCCCAAAAACAGATTTTGGAGCAAGCTAAAAATAAGCAGTCTGGAAAAAAAGGATTAGGTGCTCAAAAGTCACTGGCTCATTGTTTTTGTTTAGTAATAAATGTATACTAACTTAGTGTTTTCCTGGACTCCCAGTCTGTTGTATTCTACATTCTGCCAGTTCCAGCTGTTGATATTAATGCTGGAACAGTCCAAATCTTAAGGCATACATGTTTCTGGCTGGCCAAGGAGGTTTGTTGCCTCTTCAGTAACATTTTGTGCAAGGTTGATGTATATACAGTGTACACATTGATGCAAGACGTACGTGCAGTAGGGTGTTAGTTTGTGTATTTGCCCAGTTTTCCTTTGTCAAAAATATGCAATTCATCCTTGTTAAATCCAAGATTCCCTCCGCTAGTGCCAATATTAAACAACTAGAGTGCTGTGCTCTTCACCTGGGTATCTGAATTGGTAGTCCATAGCTTGTTTTCTTGGAAGGACCTTTTATAGGTCAGAGGCCTGAAGTTAAGACATCACTAGGCATTTTGCATGTGGCTTCATGGCCACTGTGTACATGCAGTTTTAGAAAAATATCACTACAATGATTAAGATGTATCTACCACAATTGCCAAACATAGTAGTGTAAAGTCTCTACATCTGCTATAAAAGAAAGCCATTAGTGTATATAATTATTCAATGCTATATATCAAGCATTGAATAAATCTGTCTTGTTTGCCTGTCTGAGGTTTTCAACCTGTTAGTAGATAAGCCCATGTCACTGAAACTTACAGACTGTGATTGGGAAGTGTGGTACTTTGAGTTGACCCAGTGATGAGATTCTGTTCAGCTGCTGAAGCTGTTCAGCATCATGGATTAATGTGGCCAAGTGAAATGTGTAGCAAAATTAGCATCTCTTTATTAAGGTCACTTTGTCATATGCCCTTCGTATGCTGGAAGGGCGTGAAAAGGCTTTTTATCAGTTTGGCTAAGGGTAAGCTGGCTATTTCTGCCTTGTACTTGCAAATGGAGGATGTCAATATTCTGCAAGCCTACTGTAGTGTTTCTAGCAGTCTGGAGTCTTTCCTAATAGTGAATTAGTCTTTTCCTAATACTTAAAGCTTGTCCTTTAGGCCCTTAATAGGATATTGCTTGAACCAGTGGATACCTGTTTCATTTGCCTAAAGGTCTGTGACTGTTGCTTCAGCTTGAAGAATAGGAGAGATCTAGGCCTTGATTATAGATTAGCAAAAAGTATGCTGTTTTGTCTGGGGTTTCTTTGTATGGCCCCATTCAAGGTTTTGGTTTTTTTTTTTCCCTAACATCACATGTTTTGAGAAAACATACTTGCTTATGGAGAGCTCTCTTGAAATACCGTCTTTAACTCCTTGCTGGTGGCATAGTTTGGGACCTGTGGGCATGGCTTGAGTCTGCCTCACAGGAGTCAAAGCTATGTTACTTTCTTACTCCACTGGAAAAGCTGACAAACTGATTCAGTTTACTTGAGGGTTAAAACTTTGAAAATGCAGTAGTATTTAAACACTGTTTCTAACATTAGATGTATTAAAACTATTTTTGGGAATGTTAAGAGAATTTCTAGTTAGCAAAAACTGTTTTCACTGGTCCTCCAATAGAAAAGATACCTTTACTGTAGAAGCATCGAGAACTTAAGTATGCTGCCTCTACGTTACTCGAGTGTCTTGAATATGGTCTTTAAATTGATTTGACATTCCAAAGACTGGGGTATGAGTTGCAGGATATGGTAAAGGTCCACACACTAGGTTAAACTTTAGGGATTGTTTGGGGTGGTTTTGGTTTTTGTTGGATTTTTTTTTTTAACTGTGGCTATTATGACACTAAAATACGAAGAACTGAAGTTTTTCATCACTTTTGGAACATTATTTAGAAATAGCTGTCATAGGTTTTAAGCCACGTTTCCTAGAACTAAGAACAAAACTTCAACATTAAGACTCTGAATGCTGATCATCGATAGACCAGATTCTGCAGTTCTGCTGTGACTATAAATAACAGTAGCTACAATTTAGTGGCTTCATTGGGTGAATGTATTTATTTGTCTATTAACAATGATAAAATAAAAACTAGCGGCAATGCTAGCTTTCTGCACAGGGGCCAACTTAAAATGGATAAATACAAGTCATGTGAAACAAAAAATATAGTATTTCCATTTTAAAAAATACTAGAGAAGGCACTTCTCATCCTTATAAATAACTAGTCCTTTAAAAATCTCCTTATGTCTTAGGATTCTTTCAAGTACAGCTATCCTCCATTGGTTGATGATGATTTTCAAACTCCTTTATGTGAAAATGGGCCCATCACTAGTGAAGATGAGCATGAAAGTAAAGAAGAGATAGATACGGACACCAAGGAGACTGGGGAGCTGAATGAAGAACAAAACTTTAATCAGAAAAAGGTATCTAACTCTGAAGGTTGAAGCAAGACTAGTTAAATGGTTACAAAGTGGGACAGGAGGCATATAATTTTTGTTTCTTGTCAGACTTTCACTTTGTGTGTTGACTATTTTTTTAGCATTTTTTTCTGCCCTTCAGTTTGACAAAAGAACCCAGCAAAACTGAAAGTTACACTTGCAGTTTCAGCCTTGCTTCTTAGTCTGTTAAGATGAGTTTCATGCTTCTGAATGAGTAAAATGTGTATCAAATATTTAATATATCTGTGGAATATAGTGAATTGCACAGTAAAACTTAAAAGATCTCTGGTTTGTTTTCAAAGGTTATGTCTTTCTAATTGGCTTATTTTTAATGTGATATCTAGTGGTGTACATCTTAAAATACATCTAGTTTTCTCAGATGCTTAAGTCAGTATGTGCATGAGAAAATATTAACAGTTAAATATTAATACTTTACTGGATGCTAATTTGTTAAATTATTGATAAAATCTCAACATATAAAAGTTTTCATTTAGTCTCAGGAGAGATCATATCCCTAATGCATCAGTCATGTTTTACAATATAGTCTTCCTGCAGTGGTGTTAATCCAGAAGTATAAAGGCATTTCTTTTACAGAAGTCCATATGAAGTGATATTTAGGAATATGCAGTGATAGTCAGTCAGGATATCACTCTTGAAAATAGCAGGAAAAAATCTGAAATTCACCACTTTAGTGCCATAATTAATTTTGGAATATGAATTGCAAAACTTCTGTTTAATGGAGTAGAATAAGATTACACTTTGAGTTTCATTTACTGTTTTTAAGTTTTTGTCAGAATAATTTGAAACACACAGCTCACTTCACATAGTCCAGCTGTTCTGTGCAATTTGGTCAGCTATTAAAAAGATAATTTCACTGACTTTAAGGTCAAAAGGAAGCACTACTTAACCATGATGACCTCCTGACCATTAGCCTCAGTAGCTTGTTTTGGTCGTACATCTTCCAAGCTCTGATTCTCAGATACAGAAATGTGGAGAATTCCTGTTCAGTGTGGGAGTTGGCTTTGGTGCTTAATTACCTCAGTGTTTGTTTTTAATTTGCTTGGCTGACTTCAGCTTTTTACTTACAGTATTTTTTTACTTTTCACTCTTAAAAATAATGATTTGGTTTGTGGTATTTTCTCTTTTATACAGTGTAATCAAGCTGCTACTGAATCTTTTCAATGAACTAAGATTGCTGTTTAGTGTCATCATGTATCAATTAATATTAAGGCATGTTGAAGGCCTTACCTTTAACGTACTTTTAAAATTTCAGACCATATCTCATTGTTGATGGTACTATGTCTGTAAAAAGTAGATTTTCTTTTTTGCTTCATCTCACTATTCTTCTGTTCACGTATTTAAGAATAATACTTGCTCTTTCTTCCACAGCAAGTACACCATTGCTTGCCACTTCAATGTTGTGTCCTTTTCCAAAATGTGTTTTTCAGAAATACTTGCTTATTGCCTCAGAATGGTTGGCATTTCTTATTTCTAATTTAATTCTTTTACATGACTATATCTAAATATAAATATTAAAATATTTTTTTAGTAAGGCCAGCTCCCAAACTAAAAGATTTCAAGTCATCTTTGAGATATCAATTGTCTTCATTGTGATTTATTGCACTCCCAGTCTTTATATGCAGACTCTCATCATCACTAAGAATTCCTCTGATTTGATTTATATATGTATGCCTCTTATTATCCTATGGAAGGGCCTGTTTCTTTCCACAGAGCAGAGGGAGCCGTAAGTGATAAACTTGGTTAGTAAGTGCCTGTCCTGTAGATGCTTCCATTTGGCAAGAAGGACTCCACCTTTAATGTCTACTATAGTAATATTTTCTCTGGTAATTTTAATTAGATTTATGTAGAATAAAGCCCAAAATATAGCTAGTGCAGTGTATTTACACATTAACCTTTTACTATAACTGTAATTATATAAAAAAAAAATCAAATTGCTGTGTGATTTCTCTTTATAAAACCTATTTTCTATAAGATTTTTTTTATTCCTTTCATTCCCATACTTCAAATTTACATAAACTGAATTCTCTTCATGTCTTCTCTCTGTGTTTTAAGTGGAATAAAAACAAGGCTAAGCAAACTTTTCAGCTAGCTGATCTTGAGTCATGGTCACCAATTCTTTCAGTTTTCTGTATCCCCTCTCCAACCCCTGTTTTGCACTTAATTCCAGAGTTCTTTCATTTTTTGTAGTAAGTTGTCGAGCCCTGCTGATGTGTATTTTCTTAATGTAATAGAGGAAAAACCCTCAGAACCTAAGGTATCTGCAGTTATGGATGCACCAATTCAACCAGCGTTACTTCTTTTAAATTCTCTAATACTTCAGAGTTCCATGTAAAAGCAGTGAAGATATGTTTAGCAACTCTGTGATACAATAAAGTGTGAAGTTGTTACTGTGTTTTCTCTTCAGTGTTGTAGCAATTGTATGGGGGTATCTGTTCTAATTGAAAAGTTTTGCAGTAGAAGAGTAACCTCAGTGCTTCATGATCTTAAATATTTGAGGTATTATAACTCAACATGTCTGGAGTTTTCAAAAATAACCAACTCGGGCATCAGGAAAATACATCGAAAAAAACAAAGCACAAGTTTTGTTTCATGCATGTTTGATACATAATATAACTTCTATAAGAAATCATTTTATTCAGTGGACTTTGAGCAGTTTCAGGGAATGAATACATATTAAGCTTGGTCTGCAATATATAAATTGTCGAAATGAGCTGCCTTATTCTTTGAAATACCTGCATGATTCTGTAACGTGTAACCCAGGTTTCTAGTTAATCATTATAACTGTCCTTTTTACTCAGATGAATTCTGTAGAACAAATTTCCAAATCAGAGGAAACTGACAAAACAGAGTTCAAACCAAAAAATGCAAAGAAAGTATTAACCACTTTTAAAGGACCTTTATTACATATCAGGTAATAATAATTTTCTTTAATTTTTGTACAGTGTGCCTTGGACACTTGAGTACTGAACTAGTTCAGACTACTAGGGAAAAACAATAGTTATAAACATCCTGCTAAGAATGATTTTTACAAAGCTCAAACAGTTTTTCTGGTTTTACATGTTTTTAGTGAATCTTTTGGTGTCACGATTTGCATACTTTTTGTACTAATTAGGTGTTTGTTTCATAGAATTGTAGAAGCATTTCATGGTTTCATTTATATTGAGAAACTGTTTGCCATTGGTTTTAGTTAAACCTATGCTTATCTGTAGTGAAAGCAGGGGTTTGATGTTTATGATTTCATTGGCTTAAAAAAATAATGTGTTTACTAAGACAGCTTTCACTGTTAATTTTGCTTAAATTCTTTTAATTTAAGATGATGTAAATATCTACACTAGTAGTTTTTGTCATCCAAAATGCTTATGTCTTGCAGTGAATCTGCTTTTTTATCATTGAACTAGGAAAAAAAATCAATTAGCCAATATAATTTTTTCTTTTCACTGCCTTTCAGGCTAAGATGCTTGTTTAGAAATTGATTTAGAAGTTAACTTTTATTTTCACTTCCAGTTTGCTATTAGGTGAATGAAGAGAATACCTAATTTATAGGTAATTCCTTAGCTAATTTTGTAAGTGCTGTACTGAATTAGTTCTGGACTGAATTTGAATAATGACATGCTCATTGGTGTCAAAAATATTTTCTATGTGTCACTTTCCTGGTTTTGAAATGAAAATTATTTTTATAGTCCTTTATGTGCAAAAACCTCCCCTGTATAGACTTAATTTCTTGTATGGTAGGTCAAAGGTATAAACTGCAGGACTGTGATTTTAAAACTATGTCTAAAATTTTCTGTCCCCAAGACAAAACAAGCTGTGTTCTTCCATCTACTTAAAGGAAAACCAAACAAAAAAAAATACACCAACAAAAAAACCCTACACAAACTACCTATTTAAAGTTCTACCAGTGAAATGGAAGTGTTGGAGTTTCAGAGAAATTGTCCAAGCAGGGATCAGGTTAAGAAAGCTAAAGTCCATATAGAGTTAAATCTGTCCAGGGACATCAAGGGCAACAAGAAAAGCTTCTGTAGGTCCATCAGTGATAAAAGGAAGGCTAGAGAAAATGTGGGCCCTCTCTGGAAGGAAACAGGAGACCTGGTCACCTGTGACAGGGAGAAGGCTGAGGTATGCAATCACATTTTTGCCTCAGACTTCACTGGCAAGTGCTCTAGCCACACTGCCCAAGTCACAGAAGGCAAAGTAGGGACTGGGAGAATGAGGAACTGCCCACTGCAGAAGATCAGGTCCAAGACCATCTGAGGAACCTGAAGGTGCACAGATCCATGGGACCTGATGAGATGTATCCATGGGTCCCGAGGGTACTGGTGGATGAAGTTGCTGAGCCACTATCTGTCATATTTGAGACATAGTGGCAGTCTGGTGATGTTCCCACCAACTGGAAAAGGGGAAACATAACCCACGTTGTTAAAAAGGGTACAAAAGAAGACGCAGGGAACTACAGGCCCATCAGTCTCACTTCTGTGCCTGGCAAGATCGTGGAGCAGATCCTCCTGGAAACTCTGCTAAGGCACATGGGAAATAAGGAGGTGATTGGTGATAGCCAACATGGCTTCACTAAAAGCAAATTGTCTGACAAATTTGGCAGCCTTCTATGATGGCATTACAGTGTTGGTGGATAAGGCAAGAGCAACTGACATCATCTACCTGGACTTGTGCAAAGCATTTGATGCTGTCCTGCATGATGTCCTTGTCTCTAAATTTGGGAGACAAGGATTTGATGAATGGACCATTCGGTGGATAAGGAATTAGCTGACTGGATGGTGGTTGCACTGAAACAGTTGCAGTTAATAGCTCAATGTCCAAGTGGAGATCAGTTCCTCAGGGTCAGTATTGGGACCGGTGCTGTTTGACAACTTTGTCAGTGGCATGGACAGCGAGATTGAGTGCACCCTCAGCAAGTCTGCCAATGACACCAAGCTATGTGGTGTGGTTGACATGCTGGAGGGAAGAGATGCCATCTGGAGGGACCTGGACAGGCTTGAGAAGTGGACCTGTGCAAACCTCATGAAGATCAACAAGGCCAAGTGCAGGGTCCTACACCTAGGTTGGGGCAATCCCATGCACAAATACAGGCTGGGTGGAGAACGGATTGAGAGCAGCCCTGCTGAGAAGGACTTGGTGGGGGTGGGCAGGGTGTTGGTCGATACATGAGCCAGCAACATGTGCTTGCAGCCCAGAAAGCCAACTGTATCCTGGGCTGCATCAAAAGAAGTGTGGCTAGCAGGTCGAGGGAGGTGATTCTGCCCTTCCACTCCACTTGGTGAGAACCTACCTGGAGTACTGTATCCAGCTCTGAGGCCTGCAACATATGGAGGACATGGACCTGTTGGACTGAGTCTAGAGAAGGGCCATGAAGTTCGAGCCCTCTGATCATCATGTCTCCTGTGAGAACTGGCTGAGATAGTTGGGGTTGTTCAGCCTGGGGAAGAGAAGGCTCTGGGGATACCTTGCAGTGGCAAAGTACCTAAAGGGGGCCTACAGGAAAGATGGGGAAGAGACTCTCTATCAGGGAGTGTAGTGATAGGATAAGGGATAATGGTTTTAAACTGAAAGAGGGAAGATTTAGATTAGATATTAGGAAGAAATTTTTTACTCTGAGGGTGGTGAGACACTGGAGCAGGCTGCCCAGAGAAGTTGCGGATGCCCTATCCCTGGAAGTGTTCAAGGCCAGGTTGGATGGGGCTTTGAGCAATCTGGTCTAGTGGGGAGATGTCCTTGCCCATGGCAAGGCAGTTGGAACTAGATGGTCTTTAAGGTCCCTTCTGACCCAAACCATTCTGTGAGTTCATGTAAATTACATGAAAGAGTAAACTTAGTGAAGTATAGAGGTGTGCTAATACTTGTAGTCTTGCTGTCATGGAAAATAAAATACTAGTGTCTCCATTGTCCTTGCTATTCATTTGTGGGTTTGTGTTGTGGTGTGTGGTTTGTTTTTTTTTTTTTTTTAAACTAAACTCTTAAGATTATACACAGTTGTTGCTTTTTAGTAATATTCTATCTATAGAACCTAGAACTAGTGTTTATTTCCCTGAAATCTTTCTCAGGACACCAAACTGAAATTTATTGGAGTGGTACTACATAGTGCCACTCTTAACTGGTCCTAGACACCTATCTCAAAAGCTATAAGCTCTGCCAGTGTAATTAGCTTGTATTCTTGCCAGTACAAGCATCGCCCTGTGAAGCGAGCACTCTAGAACCTGACCAGGAACCTGAGGCATAGAGCTCTGGCACGATGAAATTGCCAAGAACCGGCAGCCTTCCTGTGCCTCTTGAATTGCTGCTGCAGAAGACTTGGTGAGGCCTCCTTAGAGCCCCTGCGCACAGAGATATTCCTTACCTATCGCTGCATACCTTACTATGAAAGACTGGTCTTTATTGGCCTTCCTCCTCAATAGATGAATATATTTGGTAAGACAAAAAGCAGCAGTTTACTTGCAATGCCTGGCAGAAGACTAGTTCGTGTTGTGGTGTATGTTGAGATGAGAATTTCTAGTAGAAGCTGAAATGGTTACCCAACACACATCAGAGTAAAGAAAGTAGTGTTTCTGTAAAAATTAAAAAGCTTGGGTGTTCATTTTAAGATAAAACACCCTATCCTCCCAACAACTATACACCACCCATCACAAACACTATGGAACTGGTTGAATTCATAGACAACAGGTGTACAACAGTGACCCTCAAGCCCCATTCCTTTTAGTTAGTTTTTGGTTTTGTGGGGTTTTTTTGTTGGGGTTTGTGTGTTTTGGTTTTTGGTTTTTTTTTGTCAATAGATGAGTTGGTGGTGGAACAAGGAAGATCGGGCTCTGGCAGAATGTTTCCTTGAGCTCTTTGTGTGGCTTGTTTTGATGCTAGTTAATGCTTTCCTGTCTCATTTCTGGTTCATCTTGCAATTGCTGTAACACAGCTGCAATAGTACAGTATTAAGATAACCAAAATACTTTGTAACTACAATCCTTCCTTTCCCTACTGTTGTTGGTTGCTTAAGTTGAGAATTTGGAAATGGAGAAAAAAAAAACCTGAGAGAACGGGATACAGTTACCCTGTTAATCTGTTTTAAACCCATCAGTTTCTGGCTTTCTGCCTCACTTAGCTTCTTCCCCACTGAAAAGGGAAAAAAATGTCTTGTCATGTAGACAGTCTAATGCATTGTAAAATATAGGCATTCCCCACACAGTCACCATTGGACTGCTCTTCTAGCATGGGTGTTCAGGCTTGCCCTACAGCAACAGGGTTTTTTCTTCTCAGCTAATACACTGGTTTGTTTAAGTGAGAGGAGAAAGAAGGATTGGTACTATGAAAGGAGGCCTTTTGAGGACGAGGCCAAACTAACATGAAATTGGCATTCTAAAGAGGGGAGAAGGCAAAAATATGTAACACTTTTTTTGAAAAAGGCTTTCTGTCAAAAGAATATGCAGTTCTTTGTGTACTCCTAAAGTGATGTACTGAAATAAAAGTTTTTTACTTGTTGAGTTTCCTCTCAACTTGCAGTATATGAGCATGCCCTACTTTTTGCCTAGTAGTGCTCATTTGAATGCTTATTCCAAAATGAGTTGTGTTAGTTTGTGGTTTAAAAGTTTTCATGCATGACTCTAATTGCACAAGAATATTAAAAACAAGCAATAACTTTATTTATGCATGTGTCGCCAGAAGTATGTGAAGACTGACTCATAAGTACAAGTTAATTTAGCTGTAGTGGTTGAAATGATTGCCACTTGCAGATACCTGCCAGCTCCTCTTACGTGTGCACTATAACCGTTACAAGGATAGATGTATGAGGTGTCTGTCACACCTTATACTCTTTAATATTAGCATAAGTTAAAATTAATGATGCTTTCCCTTAACATACCACTGTAAGATGTCATGGCTGAAGTGACTATATATCTGTTGGCTATTCCTGCTGTTGCAGATGGTTATGCTCTTCCAGATGGAATAAGTCAAGGGCAGTAATCAGCTGAGGCAGCTAGGTCCACTTGTGGTCATAAGTCAACCCTGAGCTTCACTACAAAACCTCTGCACTTTGTTTTCACAGCTTTTTTGATGAAAAACTGTTTATAGTGACTGTAGCTGCGGGGTTGAAAACATTTTATTTTCCTGTAGGTGTGGACAGTGGTTTTCTATGTTACGTTGTAAAGATAATTTGAAGAAACTAATTCTTTTTAAATTTCTTATTAGCCCAGCAGAAGAACTATATTTTGGATGCAAAGAAACTGGAGAGAAAAAATGTTTGATAGTCCTCACAAATGTCACTAAAAATGTAGTGGCTTTTAAGGTACGGCCCGGTTTACTTTACTAAATGCGTAACTTTTTCTTGTTTTGGGTAAGGAGGAAGAAATACCCTTCAACCCACTTTTCAGTCTAACTTTTTTATTCTGTGGTGATGTTTGAAGCACATCAAAGGAATCTTCTGGCTGAATTTATGCCTATTATGTACCACCCCAAAGGGGATAATCAGTAATACAAATCTTTAGAGCACTGACTGAAAAAGGGCTATGGTGATGGTTAGTTCTTTAGTGAGAGACTAATACTTCCCGAAAAAGAAAAGCTTGAGCATTGAAAAGCGGTCTCTAGAATTTTTCTCCTTTTTATATCTTGGCTGGGAACAAGTTAGTAATGCTCCAAAATGATGCAGCTCCATCTGCGAATGGTACTATCAAAGGAATGAATGCAGTTATGTTTGCTTCAGAAATACTGAGTTGACTTGCATCTTGATTTGGTTTTACACCACATCTCTTGTGTTCTCTGCACACACAAATAACTAAAGTTTCCATACTTTCATATTAAGAATTTTAATAGGTGTTCTTGGCTCTTTTTAAGTATGTATGTAGGAGAGAAAAATAGCACATGCCAGAAAAGGAAGAAGTGGTTGAGAGAGAGGAAAAAGTGAAATACCAGGATCTGATTATTCCTACGAAATAAAATATTTTAAAGACTGTATGTTTTACCATGTCTTAATATTTAAGCTTTTGGAGACTTTAGTGATTACAAAATGAGGGAGGTTATGAAACAATCATAGTTTGTGCATGCATTTACTATATGCCTGCTTGGTATTCTTTGTTTACAGGTGAGAACAACTGCTCCTGAAAAATACAGAGTTAAACCCAGTAACAGCAGCTGTGAACCTGGCACATCATTGGATATAATAGTCTCTCTTCATGGTGGTAAGTAAAATCTTACAATAGAGTTTTTAAGAAGTCTGGACAAGTTTTATTAACAGGCTGACTGCTCTAGATACTAATCTTTGTATGTACTTGCTGGGGTGTAAGACTGACTGACACCCATGTCTACTTGACTCTTACACGAGAGTTTTACTATTTGTAAGAAAACATGGATGTCAGACAGCATTTGAGTAACTGCCCGTACTGATTTACTACTCCACTTAGGCATAAACAACTGTTGTCTTCAGCCCGTTCTGTTTCTTGTCTTAAGAAAAAAAAAAAAAAAGTTGCAGTGGCAGCTGTTGTAGTTGTGCTCTATTACAGTGGGAGTTTGTCTGTGGTAAATCAGTTTTCTAAATTGTTGCAAGGGCAGGTGAATTTGCTGGAGAATGCGTTCTTTATAAAATTCTGGGTTCTTGAATCATTCAGATGAAACTAGTTCTGTTAAAATGAAACTGTAGAATTTTGGGAAAACTGTAGTCAAAATTGTTGATCTTAAGAGAATTATTTCATTATTTTTATTTCTTGTAAATCAGTGTCTGATGTCCTGCAGTAAACAGGCTCTCATTTTAAAACACTTTCACTCAAAAATGCTTCTGTATGCTTTGTAATAATTGTCATTTTATCCAAGCACACTTTTTCCTTTTTTCTCTTCTTTGAGGGCAGGTTTTGCAGCTTCTTTGCAGGATCGTTTCCTTATAATGGCAGCAGAAATGGACCAGTCTTCTGGAGCAGGTGTACCAGAACTCACTCAGTTTTGGAAAGAAGTCCCTAGGACCAAAGTGATGGAACATAGGTGAGCATATGTTTTTTTGTTGACAAGGGGTTTTTTAGCTATTATCATTTAGCTGATTTGTAGTACTTGCATACCATAATCAGCAAAGGATTCTCCAAATCCAGTTATGTGCTTACTGACTGAAGTATATTGCTGAGGTTTCTGCTCTGTTTTAACTGATTAGAGGTGGTTTTAGTGCATAAAATTTCATGGTGTGCTGCACATGCTCTTCTGTTTATTGTTGTTGTTCTTGTGCTGATTAAGAGTTAAATGGAAAAAAGTGAATGGATGTGACAATACACATGGACAGTAGTTGATATTTTTTTTTTAATAAGAACATGCCACTTGAGTTTTCTAAAAAGAAACAAGCACAGAAAGAAGACATATCAAATGTAACATTCCTTTCCAGACAATATTAAAAAATACTCCCTTTCTGCTAGGGAAAATCATAATTTTCTAGAAAATTTCTGTAGAACCTATCCCATGTTCATATGTGTGTTTTCCATATTCAGTTGTGAAAAAATACCACTAGGAAAATAAGTTTCCCTATATGCTTCTAAATATACCTGTTACTCTTCTCTCTCCTCTGTTCACATCTAGTTATATCACTGTACAGTTCTAGGAAAAGTTCATTGTAGTTGTCTTTCATCTAGAAGTCTCAGAGCTGATTTCAGCAGTTAGAAGGGGCCTAGCTAAAAAGCAAAGTTACTGAATAAGTCGGTCCTGTTTTACCTCAAAACAGGACATTATCATATCAAGATGCTGTTTCATCTTTAAAAAAAAAAAAAGTAATTTGACTGTATTTTTACTTTGGATTGTCTCTGGGGTTTTTGGGGTTTGTTTTTTGGTTTTTTTTTTTTTGGAGCTGCCGTTACCCCTCCCCCACGGCCAAAATTAACATGGAAAAAGTATTTTTGAGACTTGATGCCTAAGTCTTACTCTATCTTTGCTTCAAATGTTTATCCCTTACTTCCCTATTAAACAAAATCTACATCATATGTGTGACCTTAAGCTTCCTTGCATAAATGTTGCAATCTTTTTAAGACAGACCCTGACACAATAGGGAGAGATGATTTGATTACATTAAACTTATCACCTGCAAAGCATGCCATGTATGTATGCTACTGATGAATACAAAACTGACCTTTACTTTTTATTAAACCTAGATTAAAAGTAGTGGAAAAATATAATTATTGTGTCTTTAATATTATATGTGCAAGTACTTTTTCTGAGGAATCTACTTAAATATTATTACACATCTCTGTCCCTTTGTTTTGTTTTGTCCTGCTGGAGAAGTTTTAGCATTTCTCTTTCCTTAAAATAGAAAAATGCCACAGCCTCAATTTAACCATTTTTTTAGCAAATAAATTCATTCCGACACTAACTGACTTGCATCTTATCAGAGGAGCTTCTGTATTTTATAAATTGCATAGGATCCTACTACCTTCAATTGTGGCTTCAAATTCTGTTCGTGTATTTTCAACTGTGGGAGAAGTGAACTCCATCAAAAACGTTGTTACTAAGGTTTCAAATCGAAGGAAAACCTTTAGATTTTGTTTGCTGTTCAAGAAATTGTTACATATCTGGTAGTAAGTGTTTGACTGAATAATCCAGTGCATCCTGTGCTATGAATTTAAAATGATGAAGATATATTTTAACTCAGTACGCAGATAATTTTGATCTTGCTTTCTGTATCAAAAGCTGTCAAAACTTAATTGGTGGACTGAGGAGGCCTTTTCAGACTATAATTGCAATAGCTGTTTAGAAAATTAATCAACCAGAAAAAGTGATAAAGCGCATGTAGTAACTGTTACATGGACTGTTTACTATTAATTATACAATGTTACATTAAATTTATGATTTTTAGTGCATATTTTTTCCCCCTTTTGCAGGCTCAGGTGTCATGTCATAGAAAGTAGTAAGCCTTCTTCTTTGACATTAAAAGAGAATGCATTTAATATTCCAGCAAAAACCAATGAAGATTTACATATACAGGTAATAGTGTATTCCTTTGTGCAGAATATCGAATGAAGTCATAAAATCTGATAGAGATAAAAAGAATTTGTACTAAACCTCTCTGGTACTTCATAAATTATATTATTTGAAAAGCTCAGCAATTGAAAGTAACTAAATCAGTGATAGTGATTTAATTATTTTGTTGAATGGTAATGGTTTAATAAAATACTACTTTCAATGCAGTTTGCTCATTCCTCTGGTGTATATTACAGATCTGGGGTATCATTGAGCCTCAGTGGTATCTTTTGCTTCCTAGTGTAAAGATGTCACCTGCTTGATATAGGCAATATAGGCTAGCCATAACTCCTAAGATTCAAAGCTTCTTTGGTGGAACAGATTCCTGAAGTATGTAGTGATAGAAATGGTATCGCTGAAAGAAGTTTTTTTTAATTTTATTTTTATTTTTTAATTATTTTTTACCATGCTTATAGTTATTGGCTAAATAGCTCTAAATTAAAAAGTGCTTTCATGTGCAGTAATTCTAATTTAATGAAACTATTTCTATTTTCAGCTAACTCGTTTACTGCAAATTAATAGAAGACTTCAAGAGCAGATTGATCGCTGCCTCTGGTTCCAGCAGTTGTCAGTTGTTTTATCATTACTATCAGTTACTGTTGTTGCCTTCTGCTTCTACCTGACATATACCCAGAGAAACTAAAAAAGAATTGCTTTGCACTGGGTGTCCTGCCTATCTTGGTTGGTTGGAGTGAAAGAGATTGCAGTGCTGCGCTCAGATTCTGGAACTGCCAAAATGAGGTTTGTGAGCTCAGAACAGTGAACGATGATACAATTTGCTGAAAAAAAAAAGAAATGAATGACTGGCAAAGGAAGTTACTGAAAGTTGACACTTAGAACAGTGCATGACGAAGATGTTAAAGCTAGGACCTATTTTCACTGTACAATTCCATAAATGCTAATGAAGAAGGAAACCAAATACAACATAATTTAAAACTATTTAGGTTTTTTTCCTCTATTCAACTACTTTAAATACAATATTTCATTTCTTTTCATCATATTCATTCTTACATACTGAATTACTGAATACTAAGTGTATTCTAAAGGTTAACTTCTTCATTCAGGAAAATTTACAGAAATTATGTAGTACATGCAGATTTTTTTTATATAATCTATGTACATGCACATATAAAGGAATATATTTGTTGTTTTGGTAATTCAGGCTCATTGCTTTCATTGGTTAAATTCCTTGTTTTTGTGCTTTTCCTGAATGCAAAGTTATTGTAAATATTTCCTACCAATAACATGCACACAGCCATATTGACCAGGAATATAACTCTTGTTTGATTCCAAAGATAGTAATGAAATAATCATGACAAGACACTATTCCTATTCTTTCTTTTTTTTTCTTTTTTTTTTGCAAGGAACTCTTAGTCAAATTGTGGAAGGAGTGTGAGAGTTGAATTTTGGTCACCTATTATTGGTTCACAAAATGGCTAATAAATAGTCAATATAAGAACTTATTCTGAGATGTGCAATATGCTTAAATTACAGATGAATTTATGAAAAAAGCAAGTCATGTCGGGAAGATTAAATATTGTTGAAGGCAACATAAAATGTTACATCTGCCATTTCTCAGAAACTGTTGTAGAAGTGGTGTATGAAGCTAGTGAGAACTTACGCTAACAAGGATTCTTTGTAGTCATTGCTGTAAATATGTATATTAAAATTATAAATACTTGAGACTGGTATCTTTCATACATTTAAAATTTTCACTCTTGATGAGGTCTAAAAATTTAAAATAATTTCTGTACTAGAATTAATTTTGCTACAAATTGGCTTTGTAACAGATCATTTAGTTTTGTCTGCTGACTTCAATAGATGAGAAGAGATTACTGAGGAAAAATAAAGGTCATACTCTGCTTCTGTCTCTTTGCTTATGGTATCTCTCCAGTGTGTTTTAGATGTAGTATCATTTGTAGGAAATAGAAGAAGGCAGTTTGAAAAAATGCATTAGTAAACTGATTAACTAATAAAGCATCAATATGATTACTAAAAAAATTACCGTGTAAAAGGCAAGTCTACAGAATTCTGGTGCAGAGTCTTCTGTCCTTTCTTAATTTATAAAATGTTTTACCACATCTACATTTTTTTAATTTTTCATTAATCTCATTTCTGTTTAGTTTTCTTCTGAGTATTTTGTTTTCTTAATGGGTTGGCAACTTATATTGTTCACTGCTTACTATGAAGCTGTTATTTAGGTTGCTTTCATGTGCATGCAACTCAAATGCTTTGCTTCCAACAAAAAGGGTTGTTGTCTTGTTGAGAAGGGTAACAAAGTAATTTGTAACCTTAATATAATAACCATGCTGTTAAAATGCCAATTTCTTAATTTGAGTGGATTGAATAGCACTTTACTGTAAAATTGCAAGAAACATATTCTTAGAGTCTTTGCCAATATGAATATTTTAATGTTTTGGTGCTTTCATATATTTTCAGTATTTTATTACTATGTTGTTATTTTCTTTGTATGATGAATCAGATGAACATCTTTTCTATTTTAATATGTTTTAGAGAAATACAGTAACAAAATAAATATGAGGAAATATGTAGTCTTGAATGTTTAGTCTTTTACAAATACCTACATCTCCTGAGGTTAGTCTGCAGGTGGTGAATATGAAGGGAGGGGTCAATATGGTAATGGCCTGTAGTCTGTTGTCTATTAGAAGTTGTGATGATACTTGTCAGACAAATGTGAAGTAGATGATCATAAATTTTGAGGCACAGTGCCTAACATAATAAGATAGCACATGATATCGGCATGTAAACACTACCATGGTACACGTAATGCAAATCCACACAATACAGGTAAAACTAACTATTTTTTAAACATCATGTAGTAAATGGAAAAATATATGTAAGCGCAAAAAAAAAAGAGCAAAGTAACAGCATTTTGTCTTAAATAGAAACTGGTAGTAGTCTGTTTTGTATTTTTCTTCTGTGAGAACTTCCTTGTTTCTATCATCACAAAATATGGTGACCAATCAGTATTTTCCCAGTCTCTAGTTGTTAGTAGTTTCAGGCTTCGTTTGCCTACCCTTGGAAACACAGGTTTCAGCCAATCCATTTTGGAAGGTTTTGTGTCAAACACACACCGAACTTACAGATTGCACAGCAGTGACGTGATTTGACATGATACCTAAAATTGAGAGAATAGACAAAAGGTTATTTTCAATATTTATTTTTTTTGTAGTACCTGAAACTCAGTTTATAAAGCTGGGGCATTTTAGAACTTAGACAATTCACAAAATAGGATGTGATTACATAAACTATCAAGGTATAAGGTTTATTTTTCCTTTCTGTCGTTGTAGATTAGCAGTTAATCTTGGCTTTTGCAGACAATTAAGAGACCACAATGACTGTAATCCTAAAAATAAGCAATTTGTATTCTGAAAGAACACATACTCTTTTCCTAGCAAGCAATTTTTGTGCCCTATTCTTAGGTTCAGTTTTTTACTTTAAGTAAAAGATCAGATTTAGGACTTCAAAAATAGTGCTTTGTTCATCATCTTGTCTCTGCTTCCAGAGTCTTACTGTGGTACAGTTCTGAAGCGTAGGAGTTGGCAGTGTTCCAGTGGCACCATTCACACTGGCACTAATGTTGTTCACCCTAAAATTATTTACAGTGTTACAGTGTATTTGAATGCTCAGAAAGGTATCAAGAGAGAATCAAGAGTTTATTTTACACGGGAAGTTTATTTTTTTTTTAAATAGTGAAAACAGGATTCATTGCAGAAGGACACAGTCACATAGAGGTTTTTTAATTAGATGCAAAACCCAAGTATCCTAAGGAAAAAACACATTGGAGTAGGCTAATTTGGAAAAAAAAAATCTTGATTATAATACTTTAATATATCAAAGAATTCTCCTTCTTTAGAAAAACAGACACAGACAAGCATAATATTTTTTAGAAATTTTGTAAAAAAAAAAAAAGGGGGGGGGCGGCGGGGAGGGGCAGCAGGGCCAAGAAAAGGGGGTTTTAATTGCCTTTCTATTTAATCTGTGATTACCCTACTGTAACTGATTTGTCTCTAATGTCTGTGTTCAAGTTCTCTCAAACTTTTGTCCCTACTTCCGGATGTTGGTTTATATGGCAGATATTGACTGTATGGGGTTTTGTAGAGAGCATTTTAAGTCACTGCACTGTTTTGGGGATCCTCTTTTTGTGCAGTTGGACTGGCAGCATAAGGGTTTAAATGCTGTTCTGTGAATAAAGAGCAGTGTTAGTTCTGTCTTTTTTTGATGGATTTATTGTGAAAGTGAACATTCAGTCAGAATAATAGAACAAATTTGAAAATTGACTGAACAATACTGTTCTGCAAAAGGCATCACAAGTGGCTGTAAAAATTCACTGGTTTCGATGTTGTAGTAGTTCTATAGGGTGTTGTGTCCAAGACACGAAGAGGTCTGTACTTACAGTATATGTGTCAGTTTAGGAAGAGCTAATCAGTTCTAATTAGCCAGGAAGAGCAGGTTGATTGCTCTTTTCTGAGGTGAAAGAAGACATCTTAAGTCAGTTTCTGAAGTGCGTGGCTTATTGTTCCCTGGTTCCTGGAAGATGGTTCACTGAGGGATTACTGACCCGGTATTATGGCAGTTGCTACATTTCGATTATGTATATGTTAACACAGGTAAGTGATTATAAGTTAATGTTTCAAGTTTGCAATGCTTTTCACTGTGCCTGTTTCTTGGGCACACTTCAGCATCAACAGCTCCTGGCTCTGTGTTTCCAGCAGTTGGTGAGAAGTGTAACCTCCCATTTTCAGTTTGCTCGGTCGTTTCAGTCCCACTTGTCAATTCGGACCTCAATATTCTTGCTTTTGCCACTTTTATAGTGAATGCCTACAGTAATACACATAGACCCAGCTTGAAAAATAAAGTGCAAAAAATCCACCTCTCCAGAAGCGCAGCAGCGGTGAGAGTTTTTCCTTCTTTGTAGGGGAGGTGAGTGAAGTTCCACGTGCTGGCCTTGGCTGAGACTGGTTTAGGTAGTTTCCTAGTAGATCTGTGCAATTACTACTTCGCTGCTTCTGAGCAGAAGTACTGAAATCCCCAAGTTGTACGAGCAAAGAGTAAGCAGCTAACAGATTTTTACCAGCAGGTATCTCAGCTCCTGGTTTGTTTTGTTCACAAGGCTGGTGCACCAGCCTACCTACTTGGCATGCTCTAAGTCACTTCTGTTTTCCTAAACACTGAAAGAAGCACTGGGCTAACAGCTGAAGAGTGCTCAATTATTGCTGTATGATTGATTGCAGGTAGTAGCCCTAGTTGTTTTTTAGATTGCAGTAGACAATTCGTTCTGATGGTATTGCTGAAGTTAGTAAGTCCAAAACCAAAACCCTTTAGGGGATAAAAAAACCCTATTCATCAGTTGCCAGTCATTGTAGTCTTCACCATTGTCCAAAGTATAGCAGTAGCCCACCCAAAGGACTGCTACGTTCTTCCTTACGCCAGTTCAGGGTCTCTCAATCTATTGTAATACTTCCTCTGTTCTATTTTAGCTCGTTTCACATCTGTTGTGCTGTATTAGCACTCTATTGGAGTTGGCTGAAATGTAGGAAAACTTGAGTACGAAAAAAATGTCTGTAACTTCTGTTTATTTATCTTCATTTTCTTCGGTCAGCAGTAGAATGTATTCATGATTTTATTGTCACTTGGGAGTTTTTCCCAAAATAATTGTGGAGGTTTTGCTTCCTGTTAAAAATACCTTGTTAGAAGGACAGTAAATTATGTGTTTCATTCATCTTGATTAGTCCATGAGATATGCCCACACTTGATGGTGATTCAGCTGGCAAGAAGCAGTGATTTCCTTGAAAGTATTCAAGGAAATTATTTTTTTTTTTTCATTTTTCAAAAACGTTATCTCACTGTGCTTCTTTTTTCTTTAGTCTCGATCAGATCTTGCTCCTGAAATAAATGCATCTACACAAACTTACTTGACTGAGGAGCAAAAGACTTGGCCTGTTGGAACTTACCAGAAGGAACAGATAGTTGAATATGTACTTTCTGTTACAGACCCAACTACAAATAACAGTTTACATCTGCTCATGTTATTCCAGTACATGTGTGTATACTATGAAGGAGCCACACAATAAACCAGCATTGCTGCTTGATGAGAAAGGAGGTGATAAAAATTCATCCCACATACCATTTTTATCCAGACATTCAGGAGGGCAAGGTGGAGCAATGCTACATAATGATGTGCTCTTCCACAGCAGGCTATGTAAGTGGTCTCTCTAGAGAAGTGTTCCCCTAATTTTGAGCCCAGGAGAGGGAACAAAAGCAATCCTGATAGGTTTTGGTTCAGAGCCAATGTGGTTTCCTTAGATTTGCAAAGAAATGCTTCGGACATGAGAACTCAAATCCAGGTCTCTAGTACCAGTCCCGCCATGACCACCACCCCATCTTCTGTTCATGATGAAATCTGAATTAAGATGTCCTTTGGGCAATGATGATGTAGTCTAACAAATCCTATGTGGTGTTTAATTATTCAAAATTACAACTTTCTTGTATTTCCTCAGCCCTCTATCTGTTAAAATCATTGCCAGTTTAATTTTTGACAGCTTGGAGCTATATCTGAACACCTGCTCTTCAAGCCCCAGGGAAAATGTCAGAAATGAGGAACATCATTCAAATAAATATAGATGACAACAGTAGTGTGAAAAAGAAGCATAAACAGAATTTGTTAAGCTTTTATGTTCTAGAATGCTACAATTGATAAATTGCTGAAAGGAAAAGTGAATCTGGGCAAACACCACAGATGCTTCATTAATCTGGTACAACTAACACTTACAGATTGATGCTTAACCTACTAGCATCTGAATTACTATAATCCCCATGCCCTGAAGTGCAATTTCCTGCACACAAGTAGCATTTACCATATTTTTCCTTTTTCTTATAATTTTTTGAGAATTTAAACTGCAGCTGATGGTGATGACTCACAAAAAGATTTTGTAGTGCGTTTTAAAGGAAAGTGCTTTTCTTCTTGAGTTTACAGTTTGATGGGCTTTGTTCTGTAAAAAGGATGTATAAACATGGATTCTCAGGCCAGTCTGGAATTCAGTGGGAAACCTCAGAAAAGCAATGCTCATTCATGCTAGTCCAGTGCAATTTTTAAATACGATCCTGAACAAATACGTGTTGATGTATATGTAATCCCAGATATTGCTGTTCTAGCAGACGTTGTGATTGACATGATGCTTCTTCCTACCCCTCACACTGGATGCATTTTGGAGTTTGAAGGAGATATTAAGTCATTTATTTCTAGCCCATAATGAAAGTACACATCAATAATCCTACGCTGGCTATCCTGTACTGGGATATGGATGGGGAATATGGGGAACTGGTTGTGACAGATGCACTAGACCCTTTAACCAAACTAGCAGTAGGTGGATACAGGCTCCAAAGGAGGTAAAGGCCTGAGCCGTAGTCAGGCCAAGAACTCCTCTAGTTTCAATCTGTTCTCTAAAAACCCACAAAGGAGCAGAGTGACACAGCGAGCATCGATGCATGGAGCTTGGAACACCAATCATGTGATTAACACATGAATAGCCGGTGGCTTTTCCAAGACTCATTTATCAAGGAACAAAGAAAGTTGTGTGGACCAGGAGTCTCATGCACACCTTTTCCATCGCATGTAATTTGGCTACAAACTGCTCTATTCCATAAACAGGACAGCCTAGGCGAGCCTTCTTTGAGCTCTCCCTGCTAGGCAGCCTGGCTGCATGGCGGTGATCTCCCCTTGAGCTGGGACATCTCTCAAGGTTGCTCCTCAAGGCAGAGAGACCTTTTATCAGTGGCAGATCTTTGGTAAGTGACCAGTATCACGCATGACCTTGTAGTATGATAACTTTGATTTTGCCGTGGTAACTGATTGCATCCTGAATTGATACTAATGAAACATTACATAAACTTTGCATATATAATCCTTTAGACATAAACTATTGACCAAGTCTGGGACTAAGTCTGGATCCAGCCACATCTAGACTCCTCTCTGAGAAGGCATTTAGAAAGCAAGGGGGTCCTTTCTGAACCTCGGGACCCAATGGGAGGCCGTCCCTTACCCTTTGTGTCCCTGGTTTCTCTGTAACTCATTCTAACTTGAGTGTAACACAATTTTCCTTTGTATGGTTTTCCATGCAGTAATTGGTAGAGTGAACATTGCTTTAAGTAAGTTCCTGCGTTGATTATAGCAAATTTTGTTAATTGCTCTGATAATTGCCTGATGATTAAATAATGTTAAAAATCATACAGCCTAATCCTGTGATTTACTGTAACTGTGTTAATAAATCTTAAATTGCTGCTACCTCAAAGTTCTGTAGGATCCATAATCTCTCATTCGTGACAAATTGGTGTAGTTGGCAGGATCCTAAATCTAAATTCGTGACACCAGTACAGCCGCTCTGTTCCAAGAGTCTTCAGAGTGAGCATCCATTTACTCCAGCAAGTTTCCAAATTGAGGATAAATTGCAAAAGTATCAGAGGAAGAGTATTTAATTCTTTTCACTACTTTGGGCACGTGCATCTGCTTGAAACCTTGAGAAGTACTACATGATAAATAAAAGGTGAGGTCAAGGAAGGAGCTGTATCTTGGTTTTATCTGACCTAAGTTGCACATTGAAAAAACAAGGTCCATTTGCAATGAGATTTATCTTCCATTAACCATATCGCTTTGGAAATACATCTGAAGTCCCTTAGTCGCATAGATGACATCTTACAGCAGTCTGTCCCAATGGATGATAAAGCTTGCAGATATGGAACATGAAAACACAGGAATATACCTCCTTTTTAAAATTCTCCTTGGAATTTTTCACTGTAATTGAAAATACGATGTTGTTTTTGTTAATCCCTGGAAAACTCAAGAATGTGTGGAAAAGCCACCCCGTGTTTGCAGGAGATTCACAGGCGAGAATCATAGAATCGTAGAATATCTCGAGTTGGAAGGCACCCATAAGGATCAAGTCCAACTCCCTGCTTCTTGCAGGGCTACCTAAAACTAAACCATATGACTAAGAGCGTTATCCAGATGCTCCTTGAAGTCCCATGGCGTTGGTGCCATGACAGCTTCCCTGGGGACCCTGTTCCAGTGACCAAAATGAACTTGCTCATTCTGTAATGTCTCTTCAACTTTGTCCCTGTTTGTCTTCAGTATTATCCTTGTAGTATTTGAGCACTTTACTGTCTTATTTGTATTTATCATAAAAGGAGTCCTGTAAAATAGGTTAGTCCTACTGCTATTAAACACAGGGAAAAACAAGGTCCAAACTGATCACACTTGCGACTCCAGCTATAAAAGAAACCAAAAACGTGACATGAAATTCTGCATCAAAACAGTTCGCCAACTTTTATACCAGGCAGATTTACTTATTTTAATCTACTCACAGACCAAAATAGAGCTGGGACAAATTGGTAGAGAAGATAGAAACTTTCCTCTCTGTGATAAAAACCAGAACATTTATAACTCAGAAATAATTGTTCTCCTTGAACATCATTTTGGACGAGTTGGAGAGGATAACAAGAGCCAGTGCTGTGCAACACGTGATGCAGTGTCTTCTCATGTGCTTCTGTGCTCTGCCAAAGCAAGTTACTGTTGCGCAGAGCTGAGAAACTACAGTATGACTTTTGCATATGAATGATAGCAAAAACTTTCAACCATCAGTTCTCATGATGTTGAAACAAGGATATTTGCTGTACGTATTGCTCAGACAACAAGAGCAGTGGGAAGTTGCATAAAATTAGAAAGCGCTTCATTGTTTTGTGACATGCTCTACTTAAGTTTTAAAGAACTTTCCAAATGAGTTACTTTGCAGTTTGATTGTAATGTAATAAATATTAAAATTTTTGTTTCTATCTTGTGTAGTATTTCCAAACAAAGTTCAGGTCTTCAGTAACACATTAAAAGGTTGAATTTTGCATCAACACTGCAAAGGAATGTTAACACCAGAAAAGTTTTTCAAAGCAAATAAATAATTCCTGCTAACACTCCAATATGGATGACTGCTGTAGAAGGCTAATAAATTCAGTTAATTAAGCTGTTAGGATTTTGAGAACTCTTACAGTTACAAAAGAAGGAGAGGTTTTAAGATGTCAATGCACATATTACCAACTTTGCTGCAAAAATGCACCTTCCAGCATCTGCTTTGAACAATAAGTGGGATGAAGAAAAAACAATAAGAGGGATTAACATAGACAAAGCAGCATTTCCAGCTCTAAGGGCCCTATAAGAGGCAGAATCCTTGGGACCCCGTAGGCTCTTCTCTAAAAGAAGGGAAAGGGAAAGAGAATTTTTTCAAGGTCTGCTGCTGTTGTTTTTAACTGGACTGCATAAATACAGCACGACTTACATCATCTTCACATGCTCTCATTGCTTTGACATAGCAGCATGCTAGTTGCTCTGATAGCGTGCAAGGGTTCTTGCCTTACAGCTCATACTGCTGGGGAAGGGAGGACATTGCAACATCTATTTTCTGGGCTGTGTATAATTTAGCAGTAGAAATGTGGAATTGGGAAGTCATGTAATCAAAACTCTTCCAAGCAAGCTGGGGCAGAGAAAGACAGTAGTGAGTCAGCTGGGAGTCAGAACAAGATGGTTTTTTCCCCTCCCATTTGAGCTTGATCATCCTCACTTTATTTTCCAAGTCTGACTTCCAAATCTCAACATCCAGGTTGTACCCCATGATATACTGATCCATCAGCACAGAAGAAACACACAAGATTCGTAGCAGGACTGTCTTGTTTGCAGTGTAATGCGCGTCGTTCTGGTTTATCAGCAGACCTGGGCATTTCAAAAAAACATCTGCCTTCTAGTTTGGTTATTGCTAGTTGATTGTGTACCATTGCTCAGCAAATCCATTCTCAGTCCTCAGCTCCCCGTCGCTCTAGGAAATATTGCAGATTGACACAATTTTAAATTTTGCAAGGACAATTAATAATATCAGGCCAAATGGTCTTATATATGTTGGTGACTCAATATTCCCAGCATCATCTCTGCTGTTTAAATGGTGGCCAGATTTCTTTTCCACACACGATACCGTCCAATGTTGTGGATCGGGTCCTCCTAACTTGTCTTTTTAAGTGCGTCTGAACTTGCAAAGAATAAAGGAAAAATGCAGTCATCTTCCAGTTGGATTAGATGCTATCTCTTGGGTGAAAACCTCATGGCTAGGTTACAATGCACTCTAGTGGAAGGAAATAAATTTCCAAAGTGTCTATTTTAAGTATTCCCACCGCTGAAATTCAGGGAGCTGTACATCTGCTTACCAAAGCGTCTGTTTCTTTGGTAGAGTTTTCTAGATCTGAGTCATGCTTTAGCAAAACAGGATTGCAGTCTTTTGCTAATGAACTGTTCTTGTCTTTCGCATTAGGTTACTGCTTATGAGTCATCAGGAATGGGAGAGATGCACAGATAAGCCTCTGAAGAAAATAAAATTCTAGCTCAATTTGTAATACCAGACTCTTTAGGATAGGTATTTCAAATATGCCTACAGCGCATTCTCCTTCCTGAGGACAAACTGCAGGTAGCTGTCTGGAGGAGTGAAACCTTTCCATCCTTGCTTTGCTCAGTGTGCTCTGAAAAGGTGCAGAAGGGAGATGTTGGGGCACTCAGACTTGAATACTTGCCCTGTAACAGTACTGCAAGTTTCTTCTCCTAGAAGGAAGCACTGGTATTAAGTGAAATTATGCAGTTACCTCAAATTTTAAATGAAACATGATTCCATGTCCTATTCGTTATCGCTTCCAGCAGCACAGCAGCCATTCTAGATGCTTACAATTCTATGTTCTCTGATTACTTTCTTGCAAGTCTTCCAACCTCAACTGCTCTGATCTGTGTTTTGGGTTTTGTTGCTGCAGCTATTCCTCAGCTTGAGGTAGTGGCTGCTTCACCTGCACACACTATTTTCCCCAGACCAGAACAAGGAGACAGCTGGTATCCAGGTACTCGCAAAACCAAACAGAGCAAAGCTGGGTGCTTTAGGGCTGATACCAGAGGCAGTCTGGCAGCATAAGAAATTTTTCTCCAAACCAATGTTGGACATCTTGTATTTTGTGTAATTATTGTAAGTCCATCAGTTCTGCTTCTAATTGTACTCGCAGTAATCCAACTGACGGTTGCTCTTTTGTGTATTGGGCTTTGACAGTGGAGTGAGAGGTGTCCCTGCCCAGGGCAGGCAGCATGGAACTAGATGATCTTTAAGGTCCCTTCCAACTCTAACCTTTCTATGATTCTACGATCTGTGGCTTGGGACTAAACTGTGAAAAGTAAATTTAAACAACTGTGAAGTGAAAAAATAAAAGGTTTCTCATATAGTAACAATGACTGACAGACATGTGCTAAGCCAAAAAAAATGATACCTTCTACTAGTAAATATAATAATAATAATAAAATAGTCAAACAGATGTCTTCCTGACCCTAGGATTAAAGGAGGCTCAAAACACACTGAGAGTGGCTTTGCCCGAACTTTGCAATCTATAGCCGATGTAGAGTTACAGATTTCTTGTTTCAAAGAGTTTGAAACCAACCAACTTTCACCATGGCCTTGAAAGGGAGGGTCCCCTGAGCCACCCCCCTGCACAGCCTGTGGAGCTGTGACTCCCAGGAAGCCCAGCACGCCCTCGGGAGGCCCATGGCCAGTGAGGGCTAGTGGCAGGAGCCAGAGACCAGAGACTCCTGGGGCTGGAGGGAGGATGGAGGAGACTTTCCTTCTGTTTGATGTGACCCAAAGAAACCATGAAAAAAGTGAGAGACAGACTGGAGGAAAGGATCTGCCTCGCAAGCCAGTGACTCAGGGAAGGGAGTCATTGATGAACCTTTTGTTTTAATCTGTCTCACCTAAAACCTCTTCCTCTTCTGTTTAGGTTGTAATAAAACAATGAAGACTGAAAATCCTGAAAACAGTGGTGCTGGGTATAGTAACCACAGGGAGAAGACACATATAGATTTGTGTCAAAGCTCTGGGTGATACGGTATTCGATCATGACACGCGAGTGGAGTTAAGCACAGTGCAAGAGAGACTCCTACTTTCCTTTGAGTCTACAGATATTTTTCTAAGTACTGTTTTGCCTGCATGTGTGAAATTTGCATTTGGAAGATATCCTTTAGCAGATGTGCTGGTTTGGCCCCTGCTTATCAAGGACCATGGGCAGGGAATGCGAGCCACGTGTTTGATGGCCTCGTGCAGGAATGAGGCAGATGCCTCCCAACTCGCACATTATTATTAAATTAAATATTTTTAGTTAAAATTTGTTGAACTAAATTTCTAAGTGGGTGTATTTCTCCTCTAGGAAACACAGAGTTCTGCAACATGAAGATGAGTTGCAAGCTCTATCTGGAGATATAACTCTTCAGGGTAGGGATCTATATCTTCTTCGAGGCTAGGGATATATTGTGCTGTTACTTATGATAGGGTTTCCTTCCAGAAGGTATCTGAATCTCATAGCACACTCTGCCAGAAGCTGTGGGAGAAACTGATAGACAATTCCCAATATAATTTGCTACATAGTGCTGGAGGATAGTGGAGTCAAAATATTACGGAGTTAGAGAAAATATTTGATTGGTATAAGTCAGTATGTTGCTAGAATTTAGACCTGAAGGGCCCTGGGTAAAAGTGGTACTCCAGGAGTTCTGGAGGAGTGGAAAACAATTTTATGTTATTGACTGTAAAGGACTTAAATTATCTAGAAACTGAAACAAAAATAATAAGCACCTCTATCACATGGCTCTCATTCAAGGGACTTGGTGATGATCCCCTGAAAGACAGGGAGAATGGCACCGGTTGCATCTTTGCTGGCCACATCCGTAGCTCAGGAGGCAGAAGGCAGCGTGGAACAAGGAGTCCAGCAGAAATCAGGCAGGGATTTGCCAGTGGTCTTTTTCTAAGAGCTCTGCGTCAGACTTACATAAAGTGCTAGTTATGATAATCTTCAAACACTGAGTGTGATCAAACGTATCAGCTTAAAAATACAAGGCTGACACTAGAAGGAAGTGATTTACCCTGCCTCAGTAAGCTGATGCCCGTTGGAAGAAGGGAGCGGTTCCAGACCATTACGTCACACCTGACTTTGCTGCTGCAATGAAAAGCAGACATTTTCCCAAATCCATACTGAAACAAATCTGAACTGTCCTATCAGATCTGCTTTGCAACCTGATTGTATAGGAAAAACAACAACAACAACAACAGACTTAAGTCTTAATAAATAAAACAAAAAAGAGGGGATTAAGCTCTATCGATATCTTATCTTAGAAACCTTATATGTAGACATTGCATATAATAGCCATTTTATTACCACAAAAGACAAAATATTTTTGCAGGTGATGAAGTTTTCAAGCAGTGAATTAGAACCTCCTGGTTTTAGTATTCCTCAGCTCCCCTTCCCACAAGCCTGGTAAACGGCTGGGACTGCACTTGCATGTGTATGAGTAATACAGTGATGTCTAGTGGTCTGTCAGCACAAATCAGAGATTTCTTGGCTGTGGATAAGCACTATTCATAATTTATAACAATCAGGATGCTTCTGAGTGCAGACCTGCTTATTCTTCAGTGTGAGACTGAAAACTCTGGTATGATAGAAGAACTGTTGGGTCTCCCATTGCTCAGCGCTCTGACCGCGGGCTCCGACATGTTTGAAGAACGGGGAAAATCTCTCCAAGGCGTGACAGCCAGTAATATTATTTAACTTGATTGATCTAAATTAGACAGATGGGATTTGCACAGATGGGATACCCAGCGTCATTAGCAAACATAACTCAGTTGCTTTACTGGAAATGTTTTAAACCCAAAACAGAGTAGTACTCTTGCAATATCCACCAGGAGACTCTGTGCCAAGCAAGTGAGTTTCACGGATGTTTTAAATACTGCTCTCTGCTGTATCAACAAAGTCTGTGTGAAGGCATCTCATTTCAGAGAGATTTGTAAAAATGACAAGCTGGGGAAGAGACTACTCCTTTGCAACGCTTGTTGACTGTCAAACAAAAAAGCCCTCGGAAAGTCTAGAAACGAAGAAAACCAGTGCTAAAGTTTCTGATGGAGAGAGAACGTACTGAAGGCTGCAAGCTGCTTGAAGATGAAGAGTGGATAAGCAAGCTGGCTTTCCTCACAGATATTTGTTTTTTTCTTAGTGAGCTCAGTATGAGTCTCCAGGGGAAAGATTGCCTTTTGCTGTGCAGCGTAAGGTACTTTCTTTTCTCGTGAAAAACATGCAGACTTTCACATAGCAATATAAACCACTTTCCTTTTTTACAACAGGTAATGATAGGAGGCATAAACTGCAGGAAATGAAACTTTTTCTCTCTTAAATTCACTTAGATCCAAGCCTGAGGACTTTTGAGGCAGAAGGGAACGGTTTCTGTTCACTGCCTTGGACGTGGATGCTGACAGACACAGGGTGCCAGGGTGGAGGGACCACCTGTCTGACCCAGCATGGCCATCCCTGAGAGCTTGGGTTACAACGTCAGGAGTGAGTACCTGCAGGCTTTACTGTGTGGAAAGCTGTCCCACCAGCAAAGGCACTGGTCTTTCGTCTACGGAGACCAGATTAAAGTCCATGCTCTGCTCCAGAGGACCTGCAGTTCCCCTAGCCTTTCTGTGCATCTGCTTGGAGGGGAGATTAGTAATTCCCTGTTTCAGGAGCTGGGGAGGGATCACTGCCTAAGGACTGAGCCACTCATGGGCTTTGGTAACGGGCTTATGCATACCTCCACGGGGACGCTGAGGCTCAGGAATCTGCCTGCAAATAAGCAAGAAAGAATAAATGCCCTACGTGGGGGCTGCATGCAGGCAGAGTGTGGACCCTACTGGCCCTTGTTCCGTGGGGATGTGCAGAACACGTGTCCCAGGCAGCAGGAGGGTGGCCGTCCCCTCCCACTGGCCCCCGAATGGCAGCACAGGCAGCTCAGGGGCAATGGAGATTCCCTCTCCCCTCCTGGTGCTGTGCCTTGTGCAACAGCTTTTATCCTCAGTGCCACGAAGTCTGCTCCAGGGAAAGCATCTTCTGAGTGTTTTTGTGTTATTTCAGCTCTTTTGAATGCAACATGCCCTTACCTGTAGGGTCCTTTTTCTTCCTGAGAGAAGATTTTTAGGATTTCTCAAGTAACTGCTCAACTTAACGTCTTGTTTTCTCTTTTCATGGTGCACACAATCGTATAGGTTTTGTACCTAACTCAAACATGTATAAAAACAAGCCCTTCCAAGCAATGCAGTTGGTATCTGTAGGTATGTATCTCCCCTTAGGGTAAGTTTAGAACCAGGTACCATTCGCCTGTGTAAGCGATGTATTTGAGACTATCAATCAACCTTATTTTAGGAGGTGCTAGACCGCCCAGACCTGTAAGATTTAGACAGGAGAAGCTGAGGGTAAAATGTAGCCAGTGCAAGATAGTTTTGCACAGGAGGTTAATTTCCACATTTTAACAGGGGTAGAAATGGAATGATTTATTTTCTTAACCATATTTACTTGCACCACTCTTGGCCATAATGTTGCATCTCTGCACACTGTGACAAGGCCAGGCTGGATGAGACTTTGAGCAATCTGGTCTAGTAGGAGGTGTCCTTGCTCATGGCAAAGGGGTTGGAACTTGGTGATCTTTAAGGTCCCTTCCAACCTAAACCATTCTATGACTCTATGACTCTGTGAAGGCCCATGATGGTATTACCCAGAGTTTTGCTGCTGGAGAATTTGGATTTTGTCAAGCGAATGAAGCTGTGTAACAAACTTCAGTTAATTCAAAAAATAATAATAACTTGCTGCAGTTGATTAGAAACCAAAATTGGATTACTGTAAGAAAGCACCTGGTTTTCTTTGTCTTTAGGAGACTTATATACATGGGCAGGGATGGACGCAACATGGTATGGGCACACCAACTGTGGTATTAGGCTGTTGCCATGTTCTACAACCTGCACTTTGCACAAGCCCAAGCCTGTGTTGGAGGTGTCCCTGACAGCCAGGTACCGTGTGCACGTCCCACCCCAAAATCACAGGAGATCGCCGCACCTTTTCCTGTGTCAGATGTCCCCTGTGCTCCCAGTGGAGGCAGGAGGCAAGAGGGAACTCCCATTTCTCCTGCAAACAGCATCACCTGTGACCAGCACTGTTGGTGCCTGTGCAAGGATGGAGCACCGAATGGAAGTCTTCAGGCCCAGGATGGAGGCTGATGTATCTCAGCATGCTTTGTTGCTAGTGGAGCTGGGGATGCTCAGCACCTCCAGCTTACCTCCAGCACCATCCTGCTTACCCTGCCTTACATTTGTCACCTAAGGAGTCTCCTTCCCCTCCAACCATGAAAAAAACCCTGTTGTTCTCCTATCAACTCATAGTTTTCCAGAAATCAAGAGTAACATCCGGGCTGTCACATACATGCTGTTCATGATTATACATGCACATATGCATACATCTGTCTGTCTATCTGTCTGTTTATCTTTCTGTCTATCTATCTATTTATCTATACACTTCTATTTGCATAAGTACTTTATTTTTACCCATTTCACTAGACTCTGGAGCGTAAATGTCAGTGATTTCTGGCATTGTCTTTCAGCAGAGAAAGAAAAGTTGGGAAATGGCAGGCTCTCTGTATATGCTTTTGCTATGACACCACTCTCTATTTCTGCTGTTGTTATATGAGAAAAGCATTCAAATCCCTTTTCAAGAGACTTGTAATTGAGACTCACGTTGGCTTGCTGCTGTCTAAGAGGTGCAGAAATATGCAAAGTGCACCAGACACAAAACATGACCTTTTCTCCCTCTTGTCAGATGTAAAGCAGCCTCTCCGCAAGCAGCTGGAGAGCTTTGTAGACCAGCTCAGAGACGTGTGTCACCAGCTTCAGCGGGTTTCTGCTGTGTCGTGCTCAGTGTTTCCCCCGGGAGCCCGCGCTGAGGCTGCTGGGAACGGGTCCCTTCAGCATTTTAATGGTAACAGGGTTGCAGTGGTGCCAGGGGGGACAAGTGATGCCGGGGCCTTTGGAGACAGTCACGATCCTCCACTCGTAACATGCTGGTGCCTGCAGCCGAAGCCCTGTATTGCATGACCTGCTGTTCCATGAGGCAGCAAGGACCATCTGAGCACAAGAGGGAGAAATACTGTTAGCAGGATGGTTTTAGCATTGAGACAAGTTCAAAGGCATTGGGGGGGGGTTAAATGAAGGAAAAAATATTTTCTCTTCAAAGGATGAGAAGGCAGACAGGGTAGGGAGAGGGACTCACAACAGGAGCAATAGCCAAGGAGTCTAGCCCAGGGAGCAGTTGATGGTGAGGCCCTTTCGGACACAGGGATGGAGGCTGAGCCCAGCGGCTCCTCAGCTGGCAGGAGGATAAAGGAGATACCTGGAAAAAATCTGGGGAAAAAATATAGCCAAGAAGAAAAATGACCCAGAGAAATACCAGAGGAGGGCTAGTCAAGGGCTGGGTATCATGACTGACCTTCCATTGAGATTTACAGTTGCTGCCAGTATTATTACGGGTGCTGCTGGGAAACACACTTCCATCAGCAGAAAAACATATGCTATCGAATAAGTCACTGCTTTTGAGTTAGTGATTTCTGTCTGAACTTCACCTTCCAAAGGGATTTTTGCATTGGCCAGACAGCTGTAAATGTGCTGAAGTCGATCCCTCCTGTCTCAGGCAGACCCCAGCAGAGCAGCAGCCCCCAGCCCACCCGTGCACTGGGGTCCTCATGCCACTGCCATCTGCTGACCTGCCTTTCCTGCAGGTGCTAACAGGGACCTGTGGTCCCCATTCCAGGTGCATCCCTCCAAGAACGCATCAGTGTAACACACACAGGAGAAATAATTTCTGTGTCTCACATCATAAACAATTCTGGGGATTTTTCTCCCTATTTTATAACTCTTCTGCCAACAAATGCAGTCCCACAGCATCAAATCCATTGTTACCTAAACTGCTTTGCCTCGGATACAGTATAGAAACGCCCAGCAACAGGTACCACACAACCATACACACATCATTTCTTTACCAATATGATTTCAAAAATGTGTCTAGCACTGTGGGCGTGGGCAGGCCTTTGAAATGGGAATGCAAAGGTGGTAACGCAGTGTCAGGGCAGCCCTTTTAAATTGCAGAGCCGCTGTGAAAAGAAGGGCACTGCTGTTCCTTTCACAATGCGGATATTATTTTGAACGCTGCCTCTTGAGAAATAGTACCAGTATTTTATACTATGTACCAGGCTCATCTTGCAGTGGTTTGCAAGGATGGTTTAGTGGGACCGCTCAGCGCAGGAGGGCTAACCATCACGACTGTGACTCCTGCCTTGTGTAAAGTACATTGAGTTGGCATTCTATGTGTTTTGGCTTGGCTTTAAAATGAAGAATCCCGTATGACTGGGGCACCTATGGTCTTTTTTATTATTACTGCTACTGCCTGACCCCTTAAAATCAATAGCGCAACACTACTGGTAGGCTGTTTTCCCTTAGTTTGATAAACTCACAACAAAAGGGGCCACCAGTGATGACTGTTTTAACTGTAACAGCTCCCTCAACTCTGCTGGGGCAATCACAGCCCAGAGATTTCCTCTTGAGCCCACATGGGTAAGGATGGATAAGGATGAGAGACGTTCTCTAAGGAAACTGCAGTGTGTCTCTGAGACAACTGGGAAGATTTGTTCATCCTTCTCCAAAATCTTGGAACACTCCAAATTCTCATTTCTCAAGCTGTAATGCAGGTTGTCACATGTCTGCAGTCACTCTTAAAAAAATATAATCTCACTACATAAGGTGAATATACAAAAAATTAAATCTTTGCTAGTGGCTTCCTGAAAGAAGAAATGTGTCCACCTGTCATAAAAGGCATTAATTTACTTTAAAAATAGCAAATCGAGCCTTCTTCTTGTAAGGTTGTTGAATATCCTGGAAGATTTCTTTTCCCCCACCCCTCAGATAAAGGTATTGTTCTTATTTAATGAAGAGGAAAACTGAGAAGCAGGATTACAAATAGAGTGCCAGACTGGCATAAAGCAACAGCCTGCCCATCCATCCATCCATCCATCCATCCATCCATTCATCTTTCTCAGTGTTTCTTCCACATCCTTCCCTCCAGTAATGGCCACTATTCTCCCACTTAATACTGTAACCACACTCAAGCCCTGCTTTGCCCCTGTGTCAGGACAGGTTACTGTGATTTTCCTGTGTCACCAAGAGCACAGTGCCTCTGTGAGTGAGAGGACCCAGGGTGCTGGGGAGGAGATGCAGCTGTCACTGTGTCACCCTGACCCGAGAAGCAAGTGTATGTGCTGGGCCAGTACTCCCAGGTCCCAGCAGTGAGAGTGTAGCAGCGGGTCTGTACTGAGGGTCACACACGATACAACCCACCACGACTACAAAGATGCTGGCTGCAGGAGACCATGCTCTAGGGTGTGACCATGGTTCCAGTCTTGCAGCACCTTCCTTTCCTTCCCCTACAAAAATCCAAGTGTGACATTGGTAAGACACCCTGGCCATGCAGAGAGTGACAGTGGCAATCCAGTCAGATGGTCCTTGGTTAATGAAACTGATGGATACATCAGTGATGGGAATGGTCACCTCTGAAACATGATGGAAGGCATGATGGAAGGCATGATGGAAGGCAGCGAAGTTGCCCACTTCCACTGTGACAGATTAGTGTACATGACGCACCATACAACATTTGTGACTGTATACAACTAATCCAATGAAGTCAGGACTGCACTAAACTCCAGCCCTCAACCTATGCCTGTCTCCCTCATCCCCTTCTTCTCCTCTCTGTACATACACAAAAAATCAGGGAGTTTCTTCACACTGCTGCAGGCTTTCCTGCCTTGCCATGGACAGCTTGCTGCACGCTGCATGGTGTGCTCCTCCCAGAGCTGGCAGGAGCTAAAGTCGTGCAGGGCAGGCAGGGGACTATGAGACAGGAACCAAGAATTAGTAAGCAGTGGAAAAGAGTCTGGTAAATTCTCATTTTGAATTAGAAAGCTAGTTTAGGTCCATAAATCAGGCTGGTATATCGGGATGAGCGCAAGCGCGGGGTTTTCTTTCCACAGGAGGACACAAAATCAGTTACATGGAATCCAAGGAAGGAGAAAGCAGCAAGTTCAAATACCATACGAAAAAAAGCCTGAGCCCCAGGGAGTCTCTTCACATTAGTATGTATTACAAATAGTACTGAACATCTCTTGATAATTTTGTCTCATTTGGGAGGGGGTTCAACTTCCCTTATTTCAATACCTCAAACATGACACTTATATGAGATGATTTCTTTCCAGCTGCATGGATTCATTTATAATTTAAGTTTTCATCAAATTGAAATATCATCCAAGTTCATACAAATTTAATAATAGTGTGCAGGCAAATAAAAATAAAAATATTGAGAAAGGGCAATGTTACGGTTCTAGGGTTTATGATCTCCTCTGACAACTTGACATCATTATTTACAAAGCCATGCACATCCTGTTATCTGAATGTGTTTGGATGCTATGGTTATTTGACAGTCTAATCAGATGCAGGTGGCTCCAAGCAGTAACTGCAAACATATATAAAAACAGTCAGCCAAGCAACGAAAACCAACCTGATTTTCCCATAATCTATAACACAGGATTAATAAGGCATCCAGCTGAATATTAAAAATAACGAATAAAAAAAGCACATTTGTATCTTGACTTCCTTATTCTGTGTTGGCTTAGTATTTTCTTACGAATTTTACATGAAAGAGCCAAAATAAGAAAGCTAATTGGTTGGAAAGAAAGTAGTACCCACTGTTTACTGGACAGACCATTGCTCTTTCCATATAATTTTGCAGATTGTGGGAGGAACAGGACAGACTGCCATCAACTTTTGTACATAGGCTCCTACAAAGCCAGTTTCTGAAGGCAGTTATTCATTTTACGTCCTCTAGAAGTAACCAGCTACGCAGTTAAAACAGTTTTTGCTAATATGTTCTCTCCATCTGAGGCTAAGGTTTTAGTGAGCTAAGCGATTCAGAGTGAAACAATAAAACTGAAAAGGAAGGGCAAGTCCAGCCAGAGCTTAACACAACCAGTATTGCCTGCCAAAATGTAAAACAGTGAATTTGTTATTTTATTTTAGACTTTGAATCTAAATACAGATCACAGAATCATAGAATGGTCTAGATTGGAAGGGACCTGAAAGATGATCTAGTTCCAATGTAGAAATGCGTTTAGAGTATTAGTGATCCTGGCCAACAATAGCCAAAAACATGAGAGGAGCTGAAGAGGTCTATGAAAGTTGCCAGAAGTCAGACCAGGTACTGGGTTAGGGGAGCCCTGGGCTACTGCAGAGGACCTCTGAGTACTGAATTGCTTTTCACAAGGCCCTACTGCTGGAGAGAGATTGGGTCAGCCTTCATGAGTAAATCTTTGAGCATCCCTTGGAAGGACTCTGAATTGTTGGCCGTATGAGCTGGCAGCACCCAGCCATAATGGCACCCACCATTCAGAGGAGGACAGAGCAGGCGGGGGAATTCACACCCGTCACTGTGGTCTGCCTCTGAGTGCCAAAAGCCTCCTGGCTTTTCCCTAGCACAGCTCCCAAGGTACTTACAGGAATCCTTCCTGCCCTCTTTATGCCAAAGGGAATTACCTTCCTCTGCATGGGATTGTACAATATGGAAGAGGATGTCCCACGCCCTCCCTTTCTCTTCACAGTGCAGCATTAGGTGTTCTCAAAGAATTTCTCTGATCGAGTTTTTAATGCTGAGGTTCCATTATTTAGTTTATATCTTTCATATGTGTCCTGGTTTCAGCTGAGATAGAATTAATTTTCTTCCTAGTAGCTGGTATAGTGCTGTGTTTTGAATTTAGGATGAGAATAACGTTGATAACACGCTGATGTTTTAGTGGTTGCTGAGCAGTGCTTGCACTAAGTCAAGGACTTTTCAGCTTCTCATACTGCCCTGCCAGCGAGGAGGCTGGGGGTGCACAAGAAGTGGGGAGGGGGCACAGCGAGGACAGTTGACCCAAACTGGCCAAAGGGATATTCCATACCATATGACATCATGCTCAGTATATAAACTAGGGGGAAAGCTGGCTGGGGAGCTGCTGCTTGGGGACAGGTTGGGCACCAGTTTGTTCATGGTGAGTAGTTGTTTTACATTTGCGTCACTTGTTTGTCTTGGGTTTTATTTGTCTCTCTTTTTGTTATTTTCCTTTTCTTCTTCTTCTTCTTCATCATCATCATCATAATCATCATTACGACTACTACTACTACTACTATTATAATATTTCAATGATTAAACTGTTCTTATCTCAACCCATGAGTTTTCTCACTTTTACTCTTCCGATTCTCTCCCCCATCCCACTGCGGGGGAGTGAGCGAGTGGCTGTGTGGTGCTCAGTTGTCAGCTGGGGTTAAACCATGACAATAAGGCATTCATTATTCCATGAAAATACTCTTGAACAGCTTCTTAAAAAATCAGTATAGTACTTCTAAAAAGAATCAGCAGAGGAAATAGTAAAATTGTTGCTCAATCTAGAGCATTAAAGACTTTTTCAGGATGTTGCATTAAGCAGGTAGGAGTAAATCTCTGGTAACTAAAGCAACATGAAGGCACTCTCACTAACATGACTTCACCAGTGCCTTTCCTGAAGGCTTGAAGAACATTTTGATCTCAGAGTCCTGGCAAACTTGTAAGATTTCAGGAAGATGGTCTTCATATTGCTGTTTGCTATGACACAAGCAGCTTTCTGGCAAGATTTCAACTCACTCTCACCTTATACCATTAACTCAAGTGAAAGAGGCCTTCCCTGCACTGTGTGTAGCACTGGGACACATACAGCCTTCAAAAGCCTTCAAAGATGAGCAGAGACACAGCTGGGGAGAGCGTGTAAAGCACCCTGCTTTCCTCCTCCAGCAGAGATGAGTGGGGAACTCCTCAAGTTTCAAGATTTGTTTTCTGTCTTTCTTCCTCCTTCTCCTCCCCTCACCATTGACAGTAAAGAAGTAAGAGGGGATGTACTGGGGCGATGTGAACAGCCTCTTCAGAACCACTCTGCAAGGTTTTTAGTCTAGGATGCCAAGATCAGGTATTATAACTGGCCACTTTCACTGAGCAGCAATGCTTCACTCTTGGTAACACTGTTATTACACCACTTCTCCCTCTTCCTGGATTAAAATCCTAGCACTGCCACCAGCAGAAATTACAAGGGAATGTGAATGTAACACATATGTGCAGAAACAGGTATGTCAGCTTTTCTCCATTGCTTCAGAAAAGCAAGAAAGTTCAAGACATCTTTGGGAAGGATTTCAAGTGCTACCTCCCAGGCCCACAGCCATCAGGGCAGGATAGATGACGTGTGTGATGTCTCCCCAGCAAAGGGACAACCTTCATTTGACAGGAGTCAGCAATGGTCTCACAGCTGGAAAACCCAAATCTCGTAAAAGTTGCTCTGCTATCAGCAGAAACTCAGAGAAAGTACAACAGTAGTTCTCCCTTTTGAATGAAGCTGGAAGTCATGCCATGTGTCCTTTATTTTTATTCTGCCAACCGAAGGGGACATGTCCTTTTTATTTCTTCTTCTGTGATTCCGTATGCTTTGGAGATATGTGTGTATCATGTATGCTGCACTGTAGCTGCGCTTTGCTGGTGGTTTTTGCAATATAAAATCCATTACTTTTTCCAGCCTGGAACTCGATCAAGCAGGTTGCTTTACTCTCTAAAGAATATTCTTATCAGGGAGGTTTTCCCAAATGTATCTTTCAACAGCAGAAAGTTGTATTTTGACCAAACCTGATCTAGAAAGACATGATGAGATTGAGTCTATCTTGCTTGGGTAGCCTAAACAGGCTCATGACTTTTCTCACTCTGATTGTCCCGCAATGTTTTGCCCTTGGTTGGCAAGTTTGATACTTTGAGAAAAGTGTATCCAGCTACAACCAAACTGAATACAAGCTATGATTTCCTCTACCTCCTTGTGTATTTTTTCCTTAAAAGTTGTGTCCAAGGATGTTTCTTAAACCAAAGTGTTCCTAACAGCATAATGACCCTGTCTAAGCCTGGCAAAGGATAGGAAAATTACAGCAGAGTCCTTTGTACTGATACTTGGAAGTTATTTCCCATTACTGTTCTAGTAGATTCTTTAGCACTTGGAAGTTCAGGAACACATGGTTCATTTTCTTCAGGAATGTCTTCTACAGTCCTTGTCAGCCATTTGCTGCTACCTGGCAATCTTTAATCTTTGCTAGACAGACTTTCTTTTGAGCTAGGCTTCAGAAGATCTTGTTCCTACTAAGAGATACCCGGCTACTTACTGGTGTTTTAAAAATCTTCATGACTTTTCAAGGAGGTTTTTCCTCTTGCTTGCTGTAATAATAAAAGTTCTGGCTCACAGCACTTTTTGGTGAAATTAGTGACCACTCAATATATTTTTTGCATTGTTTTTGTTTTCCATTTACAATCCCATTATTGTTTTCTGGATAAGGCAGTTGCAGGATTATCACTATAGTCATTAATTTCACCCCCTAAAGTGAGGATTTACTGGGAAACAGTGCTCATCAAATATTTGAACACAGAAACCCAGTCAACTGAAGAGCTGTCTTCCGTACGGTGCGGGACCGCAGAAGTCCCTCCTCAGGTTTGACTCCAGCGTCAGAGTGAAGTGCAAAGCCTGGCTGCTCAGAGAAGGACACTTCACTGCTGACAGAAGGATGCCGTGGGAAGCAGTCTGAGACAGGAAAGGAGCCACAAACAATGTGCTAGTCCACCTGGGATGAAACTAGTTTGACCGGAAAGCATTTTTACTATTAATGTGGACAAACCACAGTAGAGCAGCCAGGGCAGCAGAAGCCGGGGAAGGCAATAGATATGGCCAGAGCTGCCTCCCGCATCCCCCAGCTGGGTCGGGAGGGAGACGGGGCGCTGAACTGACACCTCACAGAGCAGCCATCAATAAAATCAGTCCCCTGTGGGTCTGGATATGGCTTTCACTGCCACTTCCCTGCATTTAACACTCAATTTTTTATAGTGAAAATGAAATAGGGGGTGTTAAACGGCTCCCAATTTAGCTCTTATAATAGAAGTGTCAGACTTCAAAGGAGCCATTAAAAGCACTGCTAAAAGCAGCTGCTGGGCTCCGAGTTGATGGGGAAATAAGAAAGGAAAAGAAATATAAAAATGGTGGGGTGGGGTGGGGGGAAGCACTGCAGAATGACAACCCTGTCAAATGCAGTGAGGACAAAGGTAGTCACCCTTGCTGATACTCATAATGTAGCAGAATTTTATGTTGATGAGTGAAAACAAAGTGTATTTAATTTTCTATTCAGAAATATTTGTGACTGTCACTGGAATTAAATTCATAAAAAAAACCCGTGGAAAGTATCCATTGGATAAGAAGAATATTTTAAACTTGAATTTTAACATAAAGATACAATTGTGGTGTTTACTTGAGCTTGTTTGTAATGGTACCTTTGGTGATCATTTTAATGATCCTTCAGTATTTGTACTGGCTGGCTGACAGCCTGTGACTTGTGTTTACACAACTAAGTCTGATAGTATATTCCTTTTCTTCAGTGTCCACATTTTGGTGGGGCAGAAATCATAGACAACAGGAGCTATTAACAAGCTAGTGGCTAAAGCAGTTAACGCTCTCCTAATACAGGTCTTCAAAAGGAGTAAAGTGATGTAAATCATGTAACACACTTACATTTTCTTAGTTTTTCAGATAAAATTGTGGAAAATTCCATATCCTGATGTATGTAACTCATACTTCAGATATCTCTGCCTTTTAGAAGTACTGGTTTTGATGCAAGTTGTCAGTAAACAAATACAAAATTAGAGATGAATAATATGAGGATGCCAACAAGGGAAAGGGGGCTATAAAATAAACTTCTTGTTATCACATGGACTGTGTATAACTCCCTCTGGTCATGAAAAGTGAAGGAAAAGAGTAGTCCAGGTACACTACATGTGTGGAAATACAGAAAATGACTAAACATTTTATGCATGCATAATTATGTGCAGAATTACAGAAAATTTAGGAAAGAAAGGGTTTACAAGGCTCTCATTTGCCACTGATATAAGGTCTGAACTGCCAATAAAAATACGTAATTGACATTACTAGCCCAGACAGCATTATAGGTTGAGGCAACACTACTAAGACAAATAGTTAGAATAATTTTATACACCATTTTTAAAAATAACAGGGGAAAACTGAGGAAAAACTCACTAGGCATGGGTTAACAGTGGGTTTATAAAAAATAATAGACATTGGGTATCAGTAAGACTTTGTCTTGTGTTCCGGTGTTAATTTTAATTGATTTCTGTAGGATATGATAGTTTCAATTTTAGAAGAGAAGGAATTCATAGGGCACTTTGAAAATGACATTGGGTCAAGAAAGTTGAAGGCAATGTCATCAAAAGATCAGACCAGAGGACTGTACATCCGGAACCTCTGTATCTATTACCATGTATCCTTGTGAGACCTTGTTCAGATTATTTCATCTCTGTGTTCCGGCTCACACCTTCCCCAGATATGACCTTCGTCAATAGACTTTTCTGAAATCTTTTGAAAAGTGCAAAACTTTAATCGATTGAAACTTGATAAGAATTCCTCTTTTAGGAAACACATTTGTAAGAGATGGGGAAGTCAGGTCTTCCCACAAGGAGAAATTGTGAGTATTTAGTCTAGTCAGTCAGTATGGTTAGAAGGTTTATTTCAAGTTGTTGAGATCTACAAAGGAGGGCCCCCAAGTTCATGGGGCACCAGAGAGAGTAAGTTCCCTTGTCATACCAAGAATATCTATTTCCAGCTCTGTAGTACAAAACCAGAGGAGAAACATCTCCAAAGTCTTTGCCAGCAGCCTGATGGTGAAAGCACTGTGGCGAGCCCTTCCCCATCCTTCTCTAGGGAGAAGGACTGGACTGTGGTCTCTGCTCTACAAACTGCTTAGGCATTTTACAGTCATTGGTGAATTTTAGATTCACAGGCTTGAAGTAGGGGCATAATTTAAAGCTAAACTCCATTTTCAGAGTATAAGTGGAGGTAAATCTCCCAGCCTTTTCTGATGATGCCAGTCTTGACCATTGTCCTGTTGGCATGAAGGAGTGTAAGACTCTGGTGGGTGAGCAAGTAGCATGAAGTCTATCTAGCCTTGAAACAACTGAGAACGATAGTTGTGCAAAGTATTTTTATGATATTCTAAAATCTTTAAGATGAAACTAAATTCAGAACTTCAAAATGTAGGAACTTTGCAAAATTATGTACTGTGGCAATAATGCAGTCTTCAAACACTGAGTAAAAGATGGCAGGAAGTAAAATCTAGGCTTACTGACTTAATTGCACCACGGTAACAAGCATATTAAAGACAGCTAATATCAGCTCTGCTCTCCTTTATCAAGTATCTTTACACACAATGCAAAACCTTGCTGTGAAAGATGCTGCCAACTGCTTGGTAAAAGACTCTAACTCAGATAATTCAGCTATCTTGAATAGAATAGAGAATAGAATAGAATAGAATAGAATAGAATAGAATAGAATAGAATAGAATAGAATAGATTTCAGTTGGAGGGGACCTACAACGATCATCTAGTCCAACTGCCTGAGCAATTCAGGGCCGGCCAAAAGTTAAAGCGTGTTGTTAAGGGCATTGTCCAAATGCCTCTTAAACACTGACAGGCTTGGGGCATTGGCCACTTCTCTAGGAAGCCTGTTGCAGTGTTTGACCACCTTCTTGGTAAAGAAATACTTCCCAATGTCCAGTCTAAGCCTCCCCTGATGCACCTTTAAACTATTGCCATGTCTCCTATCAGTGGATACCAGGGAGAAGAGATCAACACCTTACTCTCCACTTCCCCTCCTCAGGAAGGAGAGAGCAATGAGGTCACCCCTCAGTCTCCTTTTCTCCACACTAGACAAGCCCAGAGTCCTCAGTTGCTCCTCATAGGACATGCCTTCCAGCCCTTTCACCAGGTTTGTGGCCTTCCTGGGGACGCATTCAAGGACCTTCACATCCTTCTTAAATTGTGGCACCCAGAACTGCACACAGTGTTCAAGGTCAGGCCACACCAACACAGAATACAGCAGGATAATCACCTCTTTTGAACGGCTGGTTACACTGTGTTTGGTGCACCCCAGGATGCTGTTTGCTCCTTTGGCAATAAAGGAGAAAAGGACTGAGATGAGCCTAGAGATGTGACATACTTTGTCCCAGATCAAAGGAGGAGGCAGGAACAGTCTCTAGGAGATGGACACTTGCAGATTATCACAGCCAACAGAGCTGTAGTTATTTGGTGCCCCTAACCAACTGCCCTACAGATCTTTGCTTCCTAGACTAGACTCCTGTTCACCACGCTATTCTGAATACCAGGCAGCCATTGCCTTTCATGGTTTACGCAGATTAGTAGTTGGTTCAATGTCTTCTACAAAGACAGCCCAAAGGGCAGGCTCATAATCTGAAAATACAGGCATATACAAGCATCAGCCATTGGATTTCAGATTAATGGCATAGAAATGCAAGTTTTAGAGCTCAAACTTTTATCCTCTGTTTATTAGCTACATTGTGAAAAATGCCATAATTTCTTTTTGTATTTTTTTATGCTTTGTGACTTGTTGCTTGGAGATACACTCTGTCCTACATCTGGATGAATCTGTTTACTGAGATTCACAATAAATCTTTGACAGTGTTGCAAATCAAGGAACTGTGTTTATTATTATTGAAGGATATTAAATTTTATAGTATTGAGAGATGACAAAGGAGCGAGCTAATCTGTGCTGCTATGGAGTTATGTAGCTCACAAGCCATAAACAACATCACAACTGGAAGTGAAAATCTTCTGGAGCAGAAACAGTGCATGAGGTGCAGAACAAAGGTTGCAACCTGTGCTCGTTACAGCCATGCAATCTCTTTAGGAGAAAGAATGTATTTCTTAATGGAAATTGTTTTATAATGGATTTTTTTACAGAGTGAGATTTTGTAATACAGGTGGTGAGGTGCTTGCACAAATCTTGAGCAAGGCAATTGGCACGCTGGATAGTTTGAAGAGTGTCGTTCCTTCTTCTTGACAACTGAACATAAATAAAGTGATATCACTTCATTATTTTATTATATAACCAGTAATAAGAACACCAAATAACCCATGGTAATATAAACAAAAACTTTGCTACTTCCCACATATTAGCTGTCACGCCGTTTTAACTCTGTCTGTGAAAATATGTTTATTCCCTAAAGAAAAAACAGGATTTGATGCCAGCAATAAAAGCTGCATCTCCCAATATCTTCTACTCAAGATACTTGACCTTAGACTTGTCAATAATTGTCCTTAGGTATAGTATCAAGATTAGTTGTATTTTCCACCTCAACTTTTTTTTTTCCTAAGAAGCCTTTCTTTCCCTCATATGTTAGTTTGTGGCTGACAGTCACCCTTGACATTGATTGTCAAGCTGATTTATATTAACAGGATCAGAGGGAGAGTTTTCCTAGGCAGTTCCCTGTGGGATATGTCACTGACTTTTGTAACAACAACTGCTATCGTTTTTAGGAGCTGCTTTCACCAGGCCTACAGCAAAGATGGTAAATAACAATGACTGCACACTGTAACGCTGGTGTTTCTGGACTGCAGGTCTTTGTCATCACAAAACTATGCCTGCGAAAAGCCTTAATGACTTCAGTGAAAACACCTTGAAGTAACTTTGCCCAGAGTTGAGGAGAAAGAAAAGGAGAGAGAGAGAGAGAGAAGAACAAACTTTGTGGAACTTTGGGCTAGGTTACTGAATTTGTCAATGACTGACTCATATGTAATAACAAAGAACTTAAATTAATTTCATTTCTAATGTCAAATATTGGAAATTTCATGCACCACTCATCACATCACTGTGCATCCAAATGCTAAGCATAATTAATTGTTTATATACTGATCTCTTTAAAAAAATCCAGATAGACATGAACATAATGAACATGAACATAATTTGAGAATGGAGAGAGAAATGTCTCACCCATTCCTGGCTCCTTAATATTCCTGAGAGGTAGATTAGATGTTACTCACCGTCAAAAAAGTATGGTAAGTCCTTTGATCCTGAGACATCAGACAGATCATAGTTCATCGGTAGCATGCAATGGTACACACATGTTCCATGTCTAGTAGAAGTAATATCTGATACTAACGAGGGGCATCTGATACCAACTAGGGGCATGAAAATTTTGTTAATATTGGATATCTTCCTCAACAATGTGCAGGCATGAAGTCATAGTAAGGAAACTAGAAAAGGCATACAAGAATGAACTACTGGACTTGAGAAAAATGACTGGAAACTTTTATAAGAGGAAGCTCGCCCAAGATCAAAATTGCACCCTGTGATAAAGGTATATTTGAGATTTTGAAAAATACAGTCATAGGGTATATTTTAAATATCCATGTAACTGTATTGCCACTGCTTTTAAAGGAATCGATCTAAAAAGATTTACCTTTACCCTTAGACCATGACAACTCTAACCACACTATTGTTAATTGTTTTTAGTTAGTTAGTTAGTTAGTTAACATATATTATAATAATGATACTTTGGTTTTGATTGTGTTGTGAGGTGCAACACAAACATATGCAGGAAACCAGTTTGAGGTGCTCCTGTGTAATTGGTGCACGGACAGCAAGGCACACAGGTGATGGGGCAGCGTTGCAAGATGCCCTGCTCTGCCTGGCCTCTGGTCCCAGTGCCCTCAGTGGGGAAGCGCAGCTGGTCAGGGCAAGTTGAGGCTCCAGCACAGCTGCCTGGCATGCAAAAAACATTTTGAAGGCAGCGTGAGGCAAGGCTGTGCAGCCAGGCAAGCGTGGCCATCCAAGGAAGCTGGGTCTTACCTCCACAAGTGGCAGAGCTACCCAGCATGGCTGGGCTGCCATCCCAGCAGCATCTGCCGTAGCATCCCCTGCCCGGGGACACCAAACTGTAGGTGAGAGTACATTGCCTACATGGAGATGGCTGGCGCTGTTGGAGGTGAGCCAAGGTATCCAGGATTTCGTGGCATGAAATGGGGAGACATGACACAGGGAATGTGGGACACCCATGTCCTCATGGAGAAAAAGCTGGGTGCCAGGCAGGGACCCCTTGAGGCCTGTGTTTTGGCAACTAAATTGCGCCCTGTGTATCAGGATACAGACTTCAAGCACTACTAATCAGAGTAGTGGATTTGGACAAGGAGCTGAAGATATAGATGAGAAATCATGTCCTCTTACAGGCCAGCTGACTCCCTGGGTCTCCATCTGCATAGGATTTTGTGAGGAGGGAGGAGAAATGGTCTTATAAAAAATACAAAGAAAACAAACACAATAGGGGTCTTTTAAAACTGTAATAGCATGCTTATGCTTGCATAACTAGAGTTCTCTGTGGCAGACATCCACTGACACCCTGTAATAACGAGGTACAATAAGATACCACAGTGATAAAGTGGAAATATTAGGACTGAGTCCCACTGCTCTTGTCTTGTAAAGCTTTGTTTATTTATAGGCTTCTGCCTGCATTAATATTTCCGATATCAGAAGATGTCTGAATATTATTGTTAGGCCCTCCAGTGAGAGAAGCAGCACAGCCATGGGAGCAACAAATGAATGTTATCAACAAACAGAAGCTTCTCCAGTAGCTGGAGTAGACCGGGATGTCCCTGGAGGAGCACAGGGGGGCACAGAGCAATGCTCTGAGCTCTCACCTCCAGCTGTGCGTATTGCCACGCAGCGGCCTCCTCGTTTTCCTCCCTCTTATTTTTCCCCTTCGGTGTTTTTGGGGAGCTGGTGGGTTGACCTCACATTTACTCATCACTTATTATACAGAGATGTACCTTTTCTCATCAGTTACTATCATCTTCAGCTGTGTTATCATTAGTATACACACCAATAAACTTCATTTGAAGGTTAGCTGAAGTAACACCTCTGAGTGAAAGGTTCTGGGGATGTGCTTAATATCCACTTAGGTCTTCACCTAAGTATCCACTTAACAGTAAGTCCAGAAAAGCTGAGGTGTGGGTAATGCCTGCTCAGGCACAGGAAGTGTTCCCATTTCTGAATGTGTCGCTATTGTAAAAGGTTAATAACTCTGGTCAGTTCTCCTAGCCATAGAAAATATCATTAAATTAATTTATCGTCTTGAGACAACTATGTTGGACTGAGTCCCCAGTGATAATGTCATCTGTGGAGTTCTGAAGAATTTAATCTAAATAATTTCAAAACAGTATTTGGCATCTGCATAGTGGGATTGGTGCACTAAAGTGGAAAACGTCTAAACCAGACTGCAGACTGTTTGTGACTTGATAACTAAATGACAGTAGTTAGTATGGTAATAAGCTGCCTTCTGGTAATTCTTTACAATAAGTGGCAAAACATTCCTAATTTCTCCTCTGTAGTCTAACAGTTGCATTAGTCGCAATTAATTACACAGTTTCTCCCATGAGTGTCAGACTTACATTAATTGTATAATGATTTATTTGGCTTCCCACCACGCAGTAGCCGAGGTGGTATGCAACAGTTTAAAACCACCAGTAGAAAAAGGCACTACAAGTTGTCTATGAAGTGCTTTTGTCTTAGGTAGCAGGGAGACACTGGGGGGGGGGGGTGTATGGCTTGTGCCTCCCGGCTTACCCGAATAAGGCACACGCTTCCACGAACCAGGTACGCGTGAACTGTGTGCATGTACAGTTTGTCACTGTCACAACAGCCAGAACAGCAGCACCCCTTACCATCCATATGCATTAGCACGCAGAGTCTGCTACAGAAAGAACGTACAGCCTGTACCACAACGGGGGAGGAGGATGTCTTGTCCTCCAGAGAGAGTTCCTCTGACCCTCCATTGCACAAGCAATATTGTCTCCCGTTTTAGATATGCAGAACAAACACAGCTTTTGTTTCAAAGTCAAAAAGTTAGCAAACAAAACAAAGGTGCAAAGCATCTCTAGGGAAAGAAGATGCTCACCTGGAACCCTTCTGCATATGAACTGGAGTAAGACGTGGTATGTGTCTTGTATTACGTTTGCAGATTGCAGTGACAGTTTTCGTTTGAAAGACAGAGTACGCAGAAAAGCAGTCTCCTTTTGGTACCATATGTATTTTTTCAGCACCCAAAGGTTATACCACACACTCCAGCCATTGCCACCCACCTGGTCTCCAAGCCACAGTGGCTCCCACTGGGCTTTTAAAAGTTGTACGTCAGTCCAGAGTGAGAGTACTTAAACAGCTTTTTCTTGCATATTCTCTACATTAGCTATGCAGCAGTCATTCATCCCAAACAAGTATGTAAGAAAGATGAAAACTGAAATCTTGTTTTATTAAACCATCCTTTTATTGATTTATCATATTTGGGAAATATTCAATAAGAAAGTATCCCGTGCAAGGCTTTTTTTCCATCTGTAGTCTGGGTCACTCTTGTTAGAAGCAACTTCCACATGGGTCAGCAAGTTGCCTCACCATTGCTGAGCTCTCTCATTCTCTCCTCACATCGGGCTTGCAGGAACCATCTCTTTGTTATAAGAGATGTTTGGAGCCCTAGGCCTTTTCCCCAGCTGTCGTTAGGCCATATGAACAATGATTCAATTTCTTATTCACCTGGGAAACAAACATCTAGTCTAAATGATAGCAGCGCACAAACCCACCACAACTTTATTTACATCCTTGAACTGGTTCCCCTTCAGCTGAAAGTCAAAGAGTTTTCTTAGGCATTAACTAACAGGATGCTTACAGCAGGATCCCCACATCTATTCTCGCTTCGGTCTTAAGTGACTGGCTATAGATAGATCTTTGCAGTGCGAGTGATGTGCTGGGGAAGGAGTATGGAAAGCAAGGTTTTGGTGCTGGTTATGCATGCAGAGTAAGGAAGTAAGGACTTTTGAAGTGGTGTAATACAAAGAAGCCAACAGACCTTTGGTGGAGTTCAAGACTCAGCTGTTACTGAAAGGGAACAGACAGCAAGTTTTCATGTATTCTTTTTGGAAAAGCTATTTGTTTTTGGGAACCTAACCTAGGCTTTCCACCAACCCTCATCTAAAATCCTCTCATCTTTAACATGATTTAATGTAATTTTTTCTCTTTTCATCCTCCGCACTTCCCAAATATGAATTAACTCACGTACAGCGGGGAGACCGTGCTGTTAATTGCAGCCATCTAACACTGGCTGGAATAATACATCTCAGCAAGATGTGCAGAAAGGTTTATGTAGCTTCTCCTTCAAAGTTTCTCCCCTCTTTCCCTCATGGGAGAAAGACTAATGTTTCCAAAATAACGAGGCTGGCCTTGTTTGAGCTGTTGCACTGTGGAAATGCCCACTGGCTTCACCTCACATTTTTGGATATGAGCACGACATGGAAGTGAGCTCAAACATCCAAGTGTCAATGAACCAATGACATTCAGATGATTTCTGCTTCTCCTCACCCTTTACTTTCTTCACTGGAGCTAATGTGGGATGCTGGGGCTTCTGCACTGTATGTCACATTTGCATCCACATAGCTACTGAGTTGTTCCTCACAGGCTGGACTCTGTGTCTGCCTGAACATCCAATCCTCTTTTTTTTTAATGTGGCAGAAAGAAAGTATTGTTTCCAAGAGAACTAGGTACTGAAAAATCACTGTAGCTTAAAAAGGGGCCAGGACTTTTCCTGACTTCTAATTTATAAGGAAGGTAGAAGATTCTGAGGCTATTTCTGAACCTTTTTTTTGTTGTTGTTGTTATATATCTGGACATCCTGGACCCCTGTTCATCTATAATCAGGGTTTGCCACAATCTGTTTTTGACTGTCCATCCCACATTACCACAGATGGGGAAGGAGAAAAAGGGAGAATAATGAATGTATGTCAAAATCTACCTTTGATATGAAATCCTAATATGCCCAGCGCAGAACACATGGAACTATTGTATATGTGAGAGGTGTTAAGTCTAGGTTTAGGGTTGGTCTTAGTATTGAAAGTAGCAATATCAGACAACTAATGGGTCAAGGAAGTCTTGTAAAGCCAGGGTGAATTTTGGCGCCATCAGGGAAGAATGGCTGATGGGCGGCTCTGCAGCAGATGGGGATCTGTAGGGATCTTGTGGTGGAACTGCCTTTGGGATTAGGACTAAGATTAGGACAGCCAGATGCAAGAGCTAATCTGATATTTACACTTTGCAGGAGGGGAGGGAATGAGCTATAATGGCAAGAGAATTTTAAGAGTAAATTGTATTGCTTTAACAGCCCAGGCCTGCAGTTCCAGTGGACAGTGGCTAATGTTAGGTTTAGGGGCAGTGTTCAAGAGCTTATCTTTCAAGATCATCAGGACAGTACGTGACATGATGCCATCAAGGGTTAGTAGCATATATCAAACCTAAGTTCCAGTTCAAAACCTAACTGCAAAACCACAGATGACAGTCAGTGTTAGGTTACCAAAATATTGTTCATCCTTGCCACCACTAGCTCTTCACCTTAGCCTAGGGGACTGGATAAAGCTGCAAAAAAAATATTGATGTATCCTGTTTAAACAAAACCAAGTCTAAATATGAATCTAAAATCTGCCTTATCCTGAAACAGTTCTTCTATTACGAGCCATAGGAAACTAACTCCCTGGCCTGCCCTAATGGGCTGAACAACCTTGAACAACCAGAATTGCTTTACTGTGTATACTCTCTCAAAATACGCCCTTAGCCACAGCCTATAGACCCTAATCTGGCTAAGCATCGTGTTATTTAACCCCGTTTCCCTATTTCCTAATCTTGTAACATTACTGTTTGGTTTTACCTAACAAACTCAAGTCCAACACTATTCCGTTTGTTATGTTGCCAAAATTTATGAAGGGTCACCAAGGAAATTGCTCTTTAAGTCCATTTATCCTGAATACTGACCTAAATCCCACAAAAATCAAGACATATTTCCCATGCCTGGTGACAGCAGTACTAGTTTCAAAAGATCCCATAAAAAAGCAGTGCTATAATCTCTGTGGACTGAAATGAGAAACGTAGCCATAAATCATTGAAGGTTTAATGCCTTTTTGAAACACTATTGAAAAAAAAAGCTGCTTTCATAGCTCAACCAGTCTTCCAGAATGCAGCCAAAAATAATAACTAACACCACCCTCACACTTGTTGGTCTAAGATCTTTTCAAATGCCTCAATACTTTAAGGCTTACAGCAAGTCTCTGAACACTCTCGGTAAAGATCTAATGAGTCTTTAGACTCCAGTCAGAGTCAGGATAGGGGGTGGGAGGGATTAGCTAGGATAGTTAACAGGGTCCCACATTTAGACTGAGGGGAGGTGTTATTTGGGATTATAGCCTTTGCATAGTTTGAGGGACTCAGCGCACACCGAAACACCTTGCTTTTCAACCTCAGCTGTCATGAGCCTATTCCTAACCCCAATGAATGCTCTAGCGACACCTACCAGCAATAAAAATGAATCCTAGCCTTTTTCCAAATGTTAAAACTAACTTCAAAGGCATAGTCCAGTGACTCTAACAGATGCAAAATTATTCCTACACCAGGTGATCCTGCTGAAATTAGTCCTCATGTGGACTGATGTCCTCATTTATCCCAGTGGCCTTCATATCACAGTTCAGTGGCCTCTGTCAGACTCTGAATGTTTATTTGTCTCACTGTCATGAACATTTATCATCCAGCTTTGCACCATGGTGCTTGCTGCACCGTGGACAGAAACCTAACTCTTTAGCCCCTTTCTGTTAACTGTGAGTCTAACTGTATCTCTGACTATGCCCTAGCTCTAAGCTTCTCCACAATAGTCAAAGACAATAAAAAGTCCCAAATAACCATCAGCCTCTTTGCCGTGCCTAGCCTTGCAGGATCAGGCAATGAAACTGCCTCTTTGGACAATTTGGTCCCATAACTGAATCCTAGGCTAACATCGTAAACACATGATCCTTAATAACCACAAAATTATCCGTAAACTTCTTATCCATAAGAAGTTATTAAACTTCTTATCCACTTATTATCCATAAACTTCTAACTATATGCTTCCTCCTAGCCATGTGATGTGTCAGATGCAGCAATAAAACTCATCAGTAAAATATTCTCAGCCTAAGCATCTCTAACCAATATTAGCATATGACTCCTTTGACACAATGAAAATCAAAACACGTCATTCTCCCTTTTACCAGCACCTTTTACTAGTTCAGGTGGCAATGCAAGATCTTTGCTTCCTGTTTTCCCACTCCCTAAGCCCTGCTTTAACCTATGCCTTAGCACTATAGTGCAGCATCTTCGGCCTGCCTGTCCTTTGCTCCTTAATACCCAGCCCTCATTTTGGGTGCGTGGGACTGAGAGCGTTTCACAATTCACCTAATGACAGCAACCCTTCTTCTGGCAAGTCTTCACCCTAAACCAAACCTATCCTTAACACTCTGGTGGCTATCATCAATGCTAAGCAGGTCCCATTTTTCCCTGTCAGCGTGTGCCATGCCAGGTAGCAATAGTAAACCTAGTTCCTTGACCCTTGCTCTCCCAAAAGCTAACACCACCCGACAGTGACTTCCTATGAAGTCATTCACCTTGAAAGAATCTCACTATACTACGTCACTTCTCCTGGGATCAAGCTATAAACTGTATTCTTCAATTTCTGCCATCCTAAACCTTTGCTTTTAAAGCTAAATCTCATCTTTCCTCTAGCATCAGAGTCTAGCAATCCTTGCAAAAACTGAAAGTAATATTATATCATAAAATTTTATTACAACCAGACATTCTGATGGACAATGTAGAGTCCAGAAATAACCCTGCATCTTCTGCCTTCGTCATTAAAAATTCTCCCTCTAGTTCCAACTTTAAATGTAAATATATGAGCCTGACCTTTCATTAAACTACCCTAAAACAAACCTCTTTTCATCTGTCACTGGAAAACTCAGTGACAAATCTAGTTCCTCGGCCCTTTTATTGCTGCATGTGCTCTTAAATGCATTCTCTGCCCTCATCTTTAACACTCCAGTGATTCCTGTTAACACCACTTAATTTGCCCATACCAAACCTCATCATGGCTTTGCTAACCTTCCATTCCCCATGCTGATCCAGCTGTAAACCTAGCTTTCAAGCTTCTGTAGCCCACAGCCTAATCAAGTCACAAATCAAAATCTACCTTTAGTACTAGAGACCAGTGACAGCCATCTCCAAAAACCTAAGTCATTTGTCACGTTGACATGACCTGACAATAAGCCTCCTTTTCAGACTTTTACTGCTCAGAAGCTCAGTGGTTATGGTGATGTAGCCCCAGCTTCAGTCTTAGCCGCAGCACATCTTGGAATCAATGAAAAGTCACTTGTATTTGCCACTGCCCATCATCACCTTAACTCTGCAGGCCTTGCAAAATCTATCAGAAAGTTTTCTGGCCCTGTCTCCCCTAATGCTAAACTAATCTAAGCTCTAATTCAAACACCATCTAGCTCCAGCATTACCACTATCACATGTACGTGTGACTTCTCCACCAGATATCTAAATGCAAGTAATTTGTTGTTCCTGGGAATAATCCCTTCCAACCATACTAAACTTTTGATGATTGGTCAACAAATTTATGTCATCAGTTCACGGTAGCCCAAAACCTAATTTTGATACCTGTCACTGCCTGAACTCCAACCCTTCCTAAGACTGAACACATCATTTACACTGGCAGCAGCAGCTCTTGTAGGCCTGCAGGCCATACAAGGTCCCGCATCAATATTACATTTTCACCTCTTTCTGTCCATCACCCTCATCCTATTCCCAGCCTTCACTTTGTGCGTAACAATGGTACAGAGCCCCTGAACTGCTCTAGCCCTGGTCACAGGCCAGAAGCTATTCACCATTTCCAACTTTGCGTCTTTCAAGCTCTAAAAATGAGCTGAACTCCTCTGCCTGTGATGTCCAAGCCCTAATCAATGCTAGTATTAATAGCAAGAGCCTTTGGTTCTTACTAATTCTCTGGGACTATAAAGAAAATATTGGCCCTTCTAAACACAAATTCAGATCTCATCAATTCCTGCCTTGGTAGTACAATACCTAGAATTTAGGATCTAGTCTTATGTAGATGATCCAGACACCTACCATCAGTTGGGAGAACTGGTATCTCTCTAGGGTGACACTGAAGCCCTTCATGCCTTTATGGAAGTATGCACGTATGCCCAGGTCAACATCTGTGGCAGCCAGGTCCTCAGGATCCACAACAGGTGAAAGGGGAATAAGTGACTACCTGAGAGTAAATCTGTGTTAGCAATGATCTCTTGCATAATACCTTAGTGACTGCAGGATTTCTTCCAGCATGTGATACTACAACCAAGGTCATCCTTAACCAAAGCAGACTCAGATTCCATGCCCAGAAGATCAGCGTACAGGCTTTAGGCTTTTGGGACGGTGGGCAGTCTTCACATGAACTTGGTCCATCAGACACCTGGGGCTGCAAGACAGATAGACGGATGACTCTGTGTGTGTGTGTGTGTACACATCCATGATGCCAATACAGTGGTTAGAGTGCCTTTCAGGCAGTTTGAAAAGCTGCCTGGGGCCTAGATTCCTAAATTCTGCCTAAGCCTCACTGCATGGGGAAATTTTGTTAAGCAAGATCTTACCCACTGTGCCTAAAGGTATGTCTTTCATCCACACTAGAAAAACAGTGCTACAACGTCTTTTCCCAATAGTTTTGATTTACCTCCACCATAGCTGACATACGTGTTTTCACTTTTCCTTTCTTGGGACTGCAGAAGCTTTGTTGTCATATGGCAGATGTCAATGTGCATCACCCCCATCCTGAGGAGGATCTGTATTCGAACTGGCAGTGTAGAGAATTGACATCGGGCACAAGTAATCTACGTGTCATGGCTTTGGCATGTCACCTGTCAGATGATGTTCCTTAATGAAGCCCATTCATTCTTACCAGACAGGCCACTGAGGCAGACATCAGCCTCTTCTGCAGATGTAGCTTGCTGTTCAAGACCAGTGATCGTCTGGGAGAAGGGGGATTTTTAATATCTGAGAATGAAGAAACAGCTAAGGCCAGCTCTTGCTGAAGTGTGTGGCAGTCAGCAATGACCCTGAAGTCTGGACCAAACCCAGTGTTATTATCTTTTTAAAAAATAAATACAATGTGCCATTCAATCAGTTTTAGAAAACTCTGGAATTCATGAAATCAACATAGTGCTGTGGAAATAACGGATTTTGGTCTTCACGACAGCAGGTAGCTTCTGTTGAATGATGGAGATATTTGCCAGGATGAAGTAGGTTATTTTTATCATAACTCTCCTTCCATTAGTACATTCCCTGCTGGCTTGGAGGATTATATCTATTTTGGCTTGGAGGATTATACCAATTTGTTTTGCTACAAAATCAATAAAAATAAAAGCTAAAATGACAATTAAATCCAAGAAAGCCCAGCTGGAAAGCATGCAAAATTCCTCTTTTCTAATTAAAGTCTGTGCAAACCACAGCTTTACAGAGGCATTAGGGAGGGAAGGAATAAAAGGAGCATGTTCCCACTCACACATTTACTGTAGCTGCTTTTCAGGCCAAACAAATTACCGCAGAATGTTAACCCAGCACTTTAACAAGCAGCAAGGCCTGCAGGGTCTCCCTTGTTTTGGGAAGGGGAGGGGAAAGGTGAGACTGAGTATGTAGGGGGCATATGAACACCGTCTCTTGCTGTTGGGTGTGAAAACCTTGCTGTGTTCTCTAAAGACCAATGAAGATACTAGGAGCTGACTTCAATGGGCTTTGGATGGTGTCTGTAACGGGATTAGGAAGGTGCAGTATATGGCAGTTACTGTTTCTCTCTTTGGTCTGTGCAGCAGCAACCGGCTGCTAGAACCGCTGTTTTGGAGCCAAGATGCAAGAAAGTGGGTGTCTGAACAGGAAAAAAATCCAAGGGCTTTCGGCGAACGCACCATGGCAGGCTGCTGTCTTCATCTTCTCGTGTTGCTTCCCCTGCAGCCACTGAGGAAAGCTGCTAGTGCTATTAAAAAGCCAAACAAATTAAAAAACCCTCCAACAACCACAAAACCAAAGAAATCTCACAGCATAAGAGAGTAAAATACAGATAGGCACAACCATGAAACTAGGAGATGAAAGGAAATGTCATGTGTGGAAAAAAGATCAACGAACTACACAGATAAAACTTTCAACTACTGCGAATTAAATGTGAAAGGAGAAAGATCAAAGGAGGATACAGGACCTATATTTCTGTGGAACTTGTTGCAATACTGAATCTATGGACAAAACAAGCCACAGGCCATCCTTCCATATCAGTACCTTATGGTATGTACTGACACACCAGTGAGCAATGCGAGATTGTTTTCCCTCACCTTGAAACCAACTTTACCTCTTGTTTCGGCATCATAGTGCAGTGTCTTGACTATTGGCTGTCAACAGTCTTAGATGGTAAGAAGACACCATTATTGTTAGGCACTACTGCTAAAGCCACTGTTGACCTTCAGTGAAGAGGCAGAATGAGACGCAGTTTCCAAATGGCTGATGCATTTTATATATGTTATCAAGTACCAGGCTGGAGTTGCAAGTCATTAAAATTAAATGAATGCAGAATGCCTGTCTGTGATGCTGTTACCCTTTGAATAGTCAACAGTTTTTGTCAATGGAGTTAATGGATCCACTTGAAAGTTAGCCCAACAGATCGGAAATGTTTTTACCTCAGTCAGAGAGGTATTTTGCACCAGTAATTTTACAATGGTAATGTTCCAGCTAAAGCACAAACACTTTCCCACTGGAAACATTAGATCTTGATAGCCCCTGAAAACCAGGAGTTGGGCCTCTAAAAGAAGGACTAAGCACACTTGTTCATTCTGACATGGGCTGCTAAACCACATGCACTGACACCGCACTGCCTGACCACTCATGCCTGCAGATGAGGAAGCCAAAGTGGAGCTTGCTCTAGAGGGATGCGGCAATGAATGGTGCAGGCTCATCTCTGAGGCAGGTGCTCTCCGTTGGACATGCAGGTCTGCTGGGTAACTCAACCTTGGCAGCCACAGGAGAAACACCGTATATTGGTAGAGCTAAAGCTATCTCCCAGAACAAGGTTATTTAAGCTGACAGAAGTAGTCTTCTGTCAGCATAATTAGATATACACTGGGGGGGGGGTGTGCTGGCATGGCTGTCATGATGGGGAGAAGGAAGATTTTTTTCCATTGTTTTCATTGATATTGAGCTGTTGGCAAATTTCACAGTGAAGACCACATTTGGGATAGCAAGATTATATTTTGCTTGAGAGCGCCTCAAAAAGGAATGCCTCAGGCATAATATTGGGATTGATGCTGATTAGCTAGTTGAGACAAAAATTGTAATGAACCCTACGAGCTCCAAAAGAGTGCATTTGCTGCTTGTCCTTCTCTAATAGTGTTCTGGCACAAACCACCGTTCCCCAATCCAATATGCTGGTCTATGCATAACGCCAGTAGTTAACCTTGACGGTCTGAAGAACACAGCTTTAAATTTGATATCGTGTTCATTTCTATCCTTTGCTGTCGAAAAATATTAAATCTTCGCTCAGCCACTTGCTTTGCATGGTGAAAGACAGATGGTTGTGCTGGATCATTCCACAGCAGAGCAGATGTTGTAATCGAGGACCCAAGAATTCTGCCAAATTAATTAGACTCTTCCACTGATCTGGATAAAAGGAACAGTGCACTGGCATTTCAAAGGGGTCTTGGTTCTAATTTATACCACCCTGTCAGGTTCTCTCTTGTCAAATATTGGTATGATGCGTTGTTCTTCTAGAGCATCATAGTAGATCATAGTTGATGACTGAAATGGGGGAGAAAAGTAGTAGGCGGATATCAACTCTTTGATACCCCATCCTAAAATGTTTCTAGAAAAATAATCTTGAACTAATAGGGTAGAAAGACCTATGACATATATGCTCCCATATCCAATATATTTTTGTATCTTGGGGAACAAAGTTGTCTCGTGTCTAGTATTTTAGCTTTATTCTTTGCCAGCTAAACTTTCTACACACAAATCCATAAAATACAAAATATGTACATTTTTTGTAGCATTTCACAATCTTATTCAGAAGGCCCATAAGTAGTGCTCAGGGCTTATATACTTTTATTTGCCTTATCAGAGCACTGTTTCAGAACTCAACTTCTTGATTCTTGATACAGGGGGAACACACATGTGAGGAACATAAGTTTTTAAAAAGAAGGTTTTGGATACAGACAGTAAGGGATGGACTAGTATCATGGTATTGCTGAGCTATAAAACACTGTTCCTCTTTGTGGACCATATTTCTCTTTGGTGTAACACCAAAGCAAATTCTCTCTGCAAAGCCTCAGTATCCTCAGGAAGATACTAACAGAGTTTTTGTACCAGAGCACTGTTCTTTCTATTTAGAAACTGAAACTAATGGACTACATCTTCAACTAGTGCAAAGCTGTGCAGCTCCATTAATTTTAATAGAAAGGTGTCGATTTACACAAACTCAAATCTGACTCCATGAGTATTTGTCAAGCTGCATTAAGGTCTAAGTATGTCTGTTATCACGGCAGCCAGTGCTTAGGTCATTTCAGAAGCTGTGGCATCAAAGGCATGTCTAGAAAACACAGAAGCTATTATTGTAAGGGTTGCTAAAACGCAAAAAATTTACCAAGTTTTATGATGCTGTAGCTTATTCACTTTTTTTATTTATTCAGTATTTATGTCCCAGCTGATTCTCCTGGGAAGGTAACAGTAGTCATGTATTTCTTGTGAAACTATATTAGTTAGCAAAAAATATCCTTTCCCCTGAGTATGACAGAACTAAGCAGGGACAGTTTGCTTGCTGTTCAGGTCTGAGCCAGCCTCTGCAGCCAGTGCCTGGAAGAGCTCCATTGTGCTGTCCCCTTTGGGTCCTCTCCCAGTGCTTTGCCCATCGTCTCCTGGTGACCCCTCTGCTTCCCTGAATGTGGCTTCATCCACGCAGTTCCCAACCCCTGCCTTTGGAGTTGGTGCCTGAGTAAGTTCCTGCCCTTCTCCCGAGATACCTTGTGCTCAGACCCTCATGGCTGCAGTACTGTTCTTCAGTTCAGACTCTAGAAGGGAAAAAGTACTTAATTTCTTCTCAATTCAGCCAGAAGGAAAGCTCCTGCTTCTATTAGCTTACATCTAAGCGCTGTTATAGCCCAGGGACCAAGGCACACTAGCTGTCTACTGCTAAAGCTTTCAGAACCGCAACCGTGAGCAACCGTGTGTTGCCCATGGCAGAGACCATTTCTCTGCCCGCGCTTCAGCCGTCTGTATAGATGCACTGTGCTGCTCCTTTTATCCAATAACAAAGAGACCTCAGCTGGCTGCACATTTGGAATTTGCCTTCAACCATAAGCGCTGGTTAAACTGCACTCTGAATCTGTGGCTGCTTCATATTCTGCCGATATATCTGTAGGAGACGGACAGAAAAACAAGATGTCTCAAAGTTTGCCTGCTGCCATACGTGATAACAAAGGTGGTACACGCTTGGTTATCAGAGCAGCCAGACCCTGTTTCTCACGGCTGTGCTATACCAAGTGCTGCCCGAATGACAAAGGCAGGAAAAGGGTCTCCTTTTTCTCGTGACTGTGCAATACCAAGTGCTGCCCAAGCAACAAAGGCAAGAAAAGCCTATACGGTGACCATGTCAAATGATGATTTGTTGAGCAAAGCATAGCGCTGATGGGCTGAACTGTAAGTCAGCAGAGACTATAAACTAGTGCTGTGCCTTACCACAATTGGGACCCTCACCACTGTCACAACTTGAGAATCACGGATCAGTGGGATGCTACTGACTCCAGAGGACCATCAGGACACCGCAGACCTGTGGTGGTGACTATACTCCTGCTGTGCTCTGTAATAGTGCTTCTCCTTTCTACTTTTTCTCTACTTCTGCCTTTACTCATCGCTCATCTAGTGACTATTGCTGGGAAATAACAATAAAGCCATAGTGAACAGCATTTGACCTCGTTTGTGTCTTAATCTCATGCTTGGAATTATTAGGAACCCCTCCTCGGACCCACAATCGGACCGTGATATAACAATACCAGTGAGCAGTTATGATTTGGTGCTAGTGATGAGATTATTCTCCTCTCCTCCCTCTGGTAAAAAAGTCGTGTGCCAGCCATCAGCCAGGCTGCTGGAGCACACATGTGCGAGGTCCTAGCGTCTTCTGTGCTAGTTCTTCCTAACAAAAGACACTTGTCGTTTTCTCAGCCTTGGGGAAGGTGTGCCTTCAAGCCCACCTCCAGCTTGAAGGAAGAGGGCCAGACCAATCTTAGAGAGGTGGGGTTTTTATCTTTTTGAGAAAACAGGTCTGAGTCTAGCTCCTGTGCTATTCCTCAGCAGGGTGAGATCAGCATGTAGTCCAACATGGGTTATTTCAGGATAAGATAACAATTTCCTAAATACTCATCATGTGTCTTAGCCATTAAAACAACCCTCTGGGCAGCTGATTGGTCTCCTTGATAACTCTTCAGGGTGAAGCCTCCCATGAAAACGCTTAGTTCAACAAAGTTAGTTGCACTGAGCTTTTTACTATGTAACAACTGGTGGATTTTAGCTTTTAATGCAAACGAACCCAGCAGAAAACATAGCTGCTCAGATCTGCCTAGAGATGAAAGACTTTGAAAATAAAGTCTCCAGTACAGTAAGCAAACAACACAGAGGGAAGTTTTGTTGACCTAGGCAAGAAGCTGGTGGTAGGACAAGGTGATGCTGCTGAAGCCGTCACATCCCAGCACTTCAGACAAGCAGAAGGCATCCACCTCATCGGTGAAAGGCAGCCGTTCAGCATGGGCAACCACAAAGACAGTCACAGCAGTCATTTTCTCACATTGCCCACTGTGTTTTCTGTTAAACACACAGTCTGAGTGAACAGACTATATGTAAATCAATGTATTTTTTTCATATATGGGCATGCAATGTCCTTTATTTTAACTCCTTACTTTGCTGTAAAATATATGAACAATGCCAGCTAAGAGCAATAACAGGTTTTCTTCCCTGACTTGGCTCTGTTATACGATTATTATATCTTCAGGGAAACTAGCAGCTTCCGGAGGCTTGCTAAAAATAGGAACTTGCTCTAAACATACATCCAAAAATATTAGCACAGCATGAGGAGCTTTCTTTCTCCCATATTTTCAATTGTAACTGGCACATCCTTCCTGCTATCGTATTTTGGAGAAATATATCACACCTTCATCTTCATAAAGGAAAATCTGCACTTAAGCATCAGTGACTTACACTACTAATCCATTATCAGAATGCCATGGAACTGATAATGTCCTGGTGTCGTGGAATAATCCATCACTGGAGCTTGTGCACTGTCAAAGTGTTTCTACAAGGTCCCTTAATAAGCAGAGAGGATTTCTGCCCTCCAAAAGCAAATAAATTTTACATTTTTCAAGAAAACATGGGGTTTTTTTTCCCCTGAAACTATGTAAACTTTCAGGGAGATGCAGAATTTATATTACGTCACTATTTGTTTTATGAGGTGATTTCAGGCTCATTTGAAAATGAGCTGTTCCAAAATCCAGATCTGGCATCAAAGCTAAACATAAATATTTGAAAAACAGATAATTAAAAACTTAGTGGAAAATGTCACAGCTTCATATAGTGAAAGATGTGAGAAGCTGTGTTCTCTCCCTGTTTCTCTTACTTCACATATTATCATCCTCATCTGAATGCCTGAAAACATAGATACTTTCAACCCAACCACAGTCTTGTGCAGTGGGGATTGTTAGTCCTATATTATTCTTTTTCACTTTCTAGGTCAGAAGAAACTCTGGCAGATGCTGCAAAACAGATGCCTGAAAGACTGGAATGTGCTCAGTCTTATCATTCAATCTGGACACATTTATAAAACTGAAAGAAATAGCCAAGTCCTGAATTGGCTTGGAGAGAAGCTTACTTCACTTCTCCTCTCACACTTCCCTGTTGTGGCATATCCACGGCAGTGGCTCATGCAAGGTTTCCCCAGCCTGCTCCAAGCAAGGTCGCCGAGTACCAGAAACAGCCCGGTCGGCGTCGTATGGGGCTGCCTTCTGGCCAGTTTGCTCTGCTTGAGTGAGCCACTCCCACCACCCAAACCAGTTTAGGTATCTCTGCATTGTACTTCATCCCATATTAGTTTTTACACCTGATGCACCCGTCTGCTCCCTCAGCTAGTGAGTCAACGCTGTTTTGCATTCTGCACTTGGTTTTGCTTATGCTGGTTTTGTGCAGTTGCAAGTCAGTTGACTTCAGTGGCATTACTCCTGAGGCTAACGAGGGATGGAGATAAAGGCATCTTTACTTCAAGATGAGTGCAGGTATGGATCCACAGCCTCCTAATAAGGCAGCTGTGGAAATGTCATAAATTAGGCTGAGTATTCTCAAACCATGTTTATCAAAAATGCTGAGGTATCCGTAAGGAATGTTTGGTTCCTCGACTTCTTAAGGAGAAAGGTGCAGCCACAGAGGTGTGCTGCTTCCCTGGATAACTTCAATTAAACAGCATATCCAGCTGCTCCGAACTCCTATCACTGACAGGGGATTTTAAGGCTGCTTAACTGAGTCTAGTACTGAGCTTCTAACATGTTTGGGATAAGGGATGCCCTCCAGTACAAAGGTTTCTGTCTGTATGTGGGGTTTTCTGAACAGGTGAAAGCTGTGTCTGCATTCCTGCTGTGTCCAAATCAGAGAGCGCTAAGCTGTGTGGGAACAGGAGCTCCTCAGTCCTCCAGCACTGATCAGCAGATACCAAAATCTTGTATGATAATGGCTTCCTGGGCATAGAAGCTTACTGGTTCATGTACAGAAGGAGAAAACGAAACAGATCCACCAGCCCGTTTGTGCCTGTCAGAGGGATGCAGAAGGGTGCAAGGAGCTGCCTGGTCCTGAGCGCTGGTCAGGATGGGTGGCTGCAGTCATGGTGATGTGCCTCAGCACTGAGAGGTGGTGATGTGTTTGTGTAATATGACAACCGCTCTGGGTCGCTGGGATTGAAAGGTTTATTTTGCTGAACACTGAACTGACATGTTAGCGTTGGTTCCTACCTAGAGGAAATTCCCACTGGAGGTGAACAGAAGAGAGACTGTGGGAGGCAAAGGGCAGGTCAGGGATGAGGAGTAACTCTGTGGCACAGCTTGGTCTAGGACTCAGGCGACATGAACTCCTGCCCCCATTCACTCGGCCGAATATTCAGCTTTATTCATGTGGTTTTTCCAGACAGGTGGTGTTGCAGCCCAGTGTTTGCCTCTTCCTCCTCTAAAACACAGGATAGCTTTAGAAATATTCATTGCTTGCATGGTAACGTGTAGCACACTGCCAAAATAATTACCTGCTGATTTAAAAGCAAAGAACGCCCTTTATTATTCTGTTCTTCTGACAGCTGGAGCTAGGAACTGACACATTACTATTCTGCAAGAAGAACTGAGGAAATTAGGAGAATATTTTCAATTTCAAGAAGCTTCTAAAAGACTTCTTGCTTCTTTTTTTTTTTTCCCCACCACAGGCCTAATAAGTGCTTGCAATAATCAAAAGTGCATTTTATCACTTGTGATATGTTCTCTCAAAAGAGGACAGAAATCATATATGCTCCTTGGCCACCTTTTTATTACAATATTTACTATTACGTATGCATACACATGAGGGTATAGAGACTGGCTGGTCTATCAACAGTACAAGGGGAAGATTTGGACTTCATCGCTGAGCTCCCAGCAAGCTACTGGCTGGCACTGGGAATTTATTTCTCTTCTCTGTAGTTTTTCTCTTTCTCCTCAAAGCTTCACCTAGGCAAAGGAATTAATGATTATTTAATGATGAGTGTTTTTAAACCCAGTGGTTCATCATTTAATCTCCAGAGCAAAATCATGCCTTATATGAAGAACAACTCCAATAAGGACCAATAGACTTAGTGAGCTCCAAACGACGGAGTTAAGCAACCTGTTAACATCTTGTCCAAAGTGGAGTATTCTGCGTGAATAGCACATGGCAGAAAAATTCAGCGATCTTTGGGCAATGGCTTCAGACAAATGTGAAACCTGGGTGATTTGTGACCTAACTGAGGCCCGGTGAGGGACCAGGGAGCACCTCCCCAGAGCCTGTGTGTTGTGCCTTGGGGAATTCCACACCAGTGACAAACTCTTCCCCTTTTAACCCAAACGCCTAATTTCTATAGATTGCATATGTAATTTTCTATAGCATCAGAAAAATAGACTTTGTACCACACATCTCTTTTTCAGAAACTAAGTATTTTTTTTTCAATCTTTTCTCCTATTAATACCTTTTCGGCTGGGGTCTCCATAAATTTAATTTTATTTTATCTAAGTGAATTTCTTCCTTTGGATCTATCTGTCTTGCACACTGCAGTACAGTGTACAGATAGCTAGACTAGTTTTGTGTCAGCTACGCCCAGTACAGCAGTTTAGCCACTGGAACAAACAATGCTGTGCAAATTTACTCCGTTGAAAGTCTGTGAGTATGAGTATGTCGCACTGAAGTTTATTTCACACGCGCTTTCTCCTGTCATCTCTTTCCCTGTGCATTTTGGTTTTGCTTTGTCAGATCTCGTTAGCTGTTATTACAGAAATCATATTAATTTATGCTGAAATCTAGGCTCTTGTGGAGCCAGAACTTCCCAGTACCACACACATTACACCACCAGCAGTACTAGGAAAATTGCCTGCAAGCATAACACCAAACAACAGAATTATTCTATTTGTAAAACGCGATTCAGATAGGTAAGACAGATAGATAGATTCAGAGCTTTTAGAGGCGTGTTAACATTGGGTGAATCCTCTTGTGTGGCAGCACAACACATAAACCAGTCAATTTATTTTCCTGGAAAAGCTCTCCTGAACCTACATTACTTGAGTTAGAGAGTGTTAGTAATGAATGTTCTTAATTTGAAGCTGAAATACCTTTGATCATACAACAAAATGAGATCCTCGAAGATGAAAGAACTCTCTGCTGCTAGATAACTGGCAGAGGCTGTGAAAATAATGATCACTTGCAGTTACCTACAGAAAAGGGATTCCGAGCTTGGGGTGAATGAATAATGATATCCATAAAATTCACACAAATGCCTCTAATGACCTCTGTGATTTCCAACAAGAAGTATCTTTGGAGAAGACAGAGACAGGTTGGCACAAAGGGTGGATAGAAAGGATCCCCTGCAAACTGTCCGCTGTCTGTTTGCCTTGGTGGGCGCTTCAGAGTCAACAGGACACAGGTGAGGAGGCGAGCAGAAAGCCAAAGTGGCAGCCCATAGGGGATTTGGGTCAATATGCTTACAGGTTTCGCCTCCTCATGTATTGATAACCCGTAAATGTTTGCTTTGCAACAGTCATAAGGTAGCTAGGCCTTCAACTTGTGGATCTGCTAGCAGCACAGCCATCCAGAAAATGTCTCTGCTGTTCTGCTTGGCAAACCTTCCCTCCTTGCATGCAACCACTCTCTTCCCCATTACTGTCTCTTGGTGAAGGGGTCCTGTCAGTGAGGCGGGGACACTGGCGAGGAAATGGGGTACCGATATAAATTAATATCACCAGGAGCAGCTGTACGGTGCCAGAAGAGCACCGCTGTCAAGCACACCGGTCTGAGGCATGGCATGGCTCACCCTGCCTCTGCCACCGCACCCGTTCCTGCTGTGCTTCCCGGGGCAGTGCAGCCTGGCCCACGGGCTCTCACATAGCTGCCCCTGATGTTTGAAGCAGCGCTGTGAACTGGAAACTATTTACAATGAAGACATCTTCCTGCTTTTAATGAAACATTCATGGTTTTCCTCATTTGAGTAGAAAGTCTTCTCCAGACCCGGGAGAGCTGGATGCCGTGCAGGTGTTTGTGCCCACTGCAGGGTTTCGTCACATCCTGATAGGAAATATTTTGCTCAAGAAGTCATCCATTCCTCTTGTTTATTCCTCCTCCATCATCGTAATCCTTTATTCATGATATTTTTGTTTTCCTCTGAGATGCCCAGCACAGAACTTGCAGTTCATGAATATGGGCAAAAAAAGAGAGTTTTGTAGCCAGATTTGTGACCTACTCTTTGAGGACTATAGCCTTTCTTTTGGTGTTATTTTGGCAATCCTGTGAGGTATTGTACCTTTTCTCTAACATGCTGGAGGCTCCAACCCCAACTTTTGGCAGGGTTTGCAAGGAGGCCATGTGATGGCAGCTTTGCTGGTATTTTTTGTAGTTGCTGCATTGGAAGAGTGTCCCCTGGGATAAATCAGAGGATTTTACAATACTTTTACTGTCTCCAGCCCATCTAGTGGCAAATGAAATATAGCATGAACCTAATGCTAGCAATCCAGAAAAGTAATGGAAAAGTGCAGAAGACTTACAAACGCAAGGGCCTTCCTGTCCTGAAAACACCCTTGTTGATCTGTAAGAAAGAAAGACAAACTGAAAGCTGCAGAGGAACCAAAAGGATAGGCGATTTCTGAATTCCCATCACACCTCCTAGTGTAACACTGAAAGGACAGAAGTACTGCATCACCCTTTTCTGTCTGTCAGAGGGGATTGATTTATAGTATTCCTCTTGCACTCCCTTCGATACCCTTTCTGCCATGGAAATATGTGGATCCACACACATTGGCTGAATATACCAATATATACCAATATAGCATATATAAACACATATACCATGTGGTATACAATATGGAATACTCAGAATACCCAAAATCAGATATGCTTGGGGAGAGGCACAAGGAATTTTCTGCCAGGAGCTGGACCCTGATGCTGCTGAAGGCCCTGCCATCCCAGGAAGGCTCAGGCTGGAGACTCTGCACACCAGCTCTTACATGCTGAAGGACTAATGGCCTAGTAGCAGTATTTCATGTACTATCAATACAAGATGGTTTTGGCATTGACTTCCCTCTCACCCAACAATAGTTGATTTAGTAGTGGCAGCCCCCCTCCCATTAATACAGGCTATCATGGCAAATGAATCACAAGTCCCTGCATGAATATATTTATCATTCCTGGTCTTTAATAGTTAAAAATAGATGGGCATGTTTTGTATTCCACAGGCATGAAGCAGGTAGATGATGACTGAATGCAGCTGGGAATTCATCTCACCTAGTTCAAGGGAGATGTATTATTCATGTGTAGTCAATGAGAAGGATGAGTAGTCAAGCTTGAGAGTCCATTAAAAAAACAAACGCAGATCTGTGCAAGCTAAATTGGTTGGAGCTACTTTGTGTTTTTCCAGACTGTGGCTACAATGAGTGGCTCTGACTGAAGTCAAAACTCGTGATCCTTCTGAGGAGCCTTTGGGACTGGAAGGTTGGTGACAGTGGGAGACGGAGAGTCCTTGCACATAACAAAAACTGTAAGGAGAGTAAGGCATGACTGCCCATGGTTGCCTAAAGCCATTAAATTTAAATGAAGTGTAAATAAAGTTAAACCTAAAGGATTAAAGAAGGTCAAGATCTGTCAATTCAATATTGGCAACAGAGCAGACGCGTTCAGGCAGCGTCAGGTTTTGAAGCTATCTATGAGGATCAGGAGTCACAGAAAATCCACACCAGCGGCGACGACTGTTTTTCTTCTCTCTGGCTTTCAACTGAGATTCATTTTGCACAAGCCTGAGCTTTCCTGGCATCTCTGACAAATGTCCACTGGCACAGAGACGCAAACACCGACTTCTGGGTTTCCAGGCCACAGTGCAGGAGGCAGTGGCTGTTTGCCTCCTGGAAGGGGATGTAGGTGGTCGGTGAGATGTTGGGTCAGGCCTGACGTCTCCCTGAAATGGCCAGGGCTAACTGAGCATGAGGTTCCCCTTGCCTGCCTTCAGCTGCCTGAATGTCAGACACCCAGGGCACTCCTGAGCAGGTGTTGGGTGCTTCGACGTACCACTGTTGGTAACTGCTCACGTGTGACACCTGTGTAAATGCTGTGGTCTGACAGTTGTGTGCCATCCAGGATGAGATTCAGCTGCTGACACAAGGGTGTCCAATGCCACCTGAGATGCTGTAGCATGTCCTGACTGGCCTCTGGCTGCTGCTCCAGGAGATCACAGGTACCATGTAAGTACTGTGCCATATCTGCTAGCCTAGCAGAGATGTTTCAGGTGTCCTAGAGTGCCTGAATTAGACGCCTAGGTGTAGGTAGCTGATTCACTGCCCTCTATCTACACTTGTTACTCTGGGATCCTTCCTTGCTCTGCAGTAACTTCCAGGGTATGCTTTATCTGATCCAAAGACAGGATGGGGTGAGTAACATCTGTGAGGTGGGTGCCATGTACAGAGGCTGGAATGACCCATAAAGCACCACCTCCTCCAGCTGAATGGCAATTATCACCCAAGTTCACTCTCATGATACAGAAAGGGGGCATATTTGCCAGGAGTTGCAGAGAAGCATGCAAGCCTTGAAAAATAGCCAAAGATGACATGTCAGGCAATTTTTAAGCTTTTCTATATCAGTGATATCTATCTATATCCAGGTCAGAGCTGGATCTCTCTGCGGGTTAATTCCTGTGTTAACTTTGTGTGGAGGGAGTTTATTTTGAGACTAGCTCTGGCAGATGGGTGCATATTGTCATCAGTCTTCTTTAATGCTTAAATTCAGATTAGCAGAGGAAAAGAAATCCCTCTCTGGCTTGTACAAAGACCTGAAATATGTTCATAATATTATGGCTCTCTGTATGTTCTTCTATCAGCAGTTAATAGTTTTCCCTCTCTTCTTCACCTCAGAAAACTACAAATCCTAAATAAATGCCTGGACCAGGAGTTACCCTATGTCACAATAGCTGGCCCATATAGGAAACATAATTGGATTCACTTTACACTCCCTTGAGGAGGTAAGAAATTCAGAATATAATTAAACTGAATTAATCTGTTCAGTATTAACAGTACCAGATTTAGCATTAGCTGAAATAGGATGCTATGTCTCATCAGATAGACTCTAGGCTGTCTCAAATCAGCCACCTGTTGTGTTGAGTAAATGACAGACTCTGAAATCCCCAGTAGGCTGGATGCTGTGCTTAGCACATTCTGATTAGGACACCCTTTGGTGAAGAGGAAAATGCTTTTCACGTCCCACGTGGTCCCACAGTGGCTGCAGAGTGAACACAGACACTACGTGTGCCATGTGCCAGCTCATTGCCACAGACCTCCAACCGTTCTAGACCCAAACCCAACCCAGGTCCTCACCTACTGCCCAAGTTCCATTTATCCAGGCAGCTGGACAGAGAAAAAAGCTTTAACACAAACATACTGTTGGCCATAAACAAGGGGTGTTTCATTCTCCAGTGGCAGCACCCCGAGGTGCCCTCACCACAGTCCCCTTCTATGCAATATCTGTACATCGCCAACTGCAGCGGGCTGGTTGGGAATTGGGGCACATGATGTGTGTGAGAAGAGGCTGAGGAAAATGGGTTTGTGTAGCCTGGAAAAGAGCAGGCTGAGAGAGGAACTGGTTGCAGTCTTCCACCTCTTGCAAGGGAAAGATGGCGGTGCATGTAACAGTCATAGGTTGCAGCAAGAGAAAAGCCTGCTTGGGTAAAAGGAGAAAAGTGTTTACAATGACTTAGCACTGGAACAGCTTACCCAGAAGAGTTGTGTCATCTCCATCCCTGAAGATTTGCATACCTCACTTGGACAAGGCCCTGAGCAGCCTGACATAACTTTGAAGTTGGCCCTGCTTTAATCTGGCGGCTGAACTTGTTCACCTCAGGAGGTTCCTTCCAAAATTAATCTTTCTGTAACTTTATGATTTATTTTTGCACACCCACACATACACTCAGTGAAATGGTTACATATATTTTAAATTATTTCACTGAGTGTTTGATGATTTAATGCATAATGATGTCTTAAATACCCACTTACCTGTATAACCGCCCATATCCTCATCATGTGTTTGCCATTCCCAGAGCTATACCAGTTTGCAAATGATCTCTGATCTTTCTGATAAGTTGCAAAAATACATATGGCCATCTGCAGGGCAGACTTGATTCCGCTGACTGATAGGCTGCTTGTTTGTCTCAGCCTGTCGGCATCAGCAGTATCCAGCGCTGCTCCATAGGGATCAGCCCAGCTGAGCGGTGGCAGCGGCCAGCCTGCCTGTTACTCCTCACACATTTACTCTGTGATCAGCAGGCACAGATGTGAAGCACGAACATGCAGCTGAAATGGGCTCCATCAGCTGTTCTGTGGGTGACTGGGTGGGAACGTGTATCATGAGACCTGACGTTCACCTTCAGCAATGCCTTTTGGTGACTGCAACACTGAAGTGGTGAAACACTTGTGGAGGACTTACCATTCCATTTGACCTTGCTTGTTAGCTGAGACGATAGCTTTTGGCATCTCCCTGTCTGTGAATAGTTACTTGTAAAATATCTATTTCCTTTGTGTTTTGAGAGGTAGAGAGAGCAGGATGGGATGACAATTTCACACATCTTTTGTATGCTAATAATAAAATATCAAGAAGATTGTCTGCTGGCAGATACTAACAATTAAATATCTGGAGTAAGATATTATCATGAAATATGAAAGAAATGTTTCAAAGAAAATGCCTGTGGCTACTTCTGAGGCAACTGCATGGATCTAGGTAAAACACTCAATAGGAACAATATGCAGCTGAAATATCTTTTCACCCACTTGAGAATGTGAAGCAAAATACTCTCGAGTCATACAGCAATTTTCCAAAAGATTTTTTTTTCTCAGTAAATTTGTTAAGTATAAAATGCCTAGATGAAGCATATTAAAATTCCTAAAAAGAAAGAGGAAAGTAGTAGCCACAGCTTGCTTCTTTGCAAAATGGATGGGTATAGTAAGAGTTTTATTTTCTTTGCTTTCCTATAGGGTACTGCTATAGGATTCTAGTAATTAAAGGTGGCACAAAGAGGACAGAGGCTTTCTTTACACAGGGAGTCACATGGAGAAGAGAAGGGGCAACAGGTACAAGTTGCACAGAGGGAGGTTTCACCTCGACATGAGAAAGAAATTTCTTATAGTGAGAATAATCACTAATTGAAACAACCTCCTTAGGGATGTGGTAAAGTCCCCATCGCAGGAGGTTTTCAAGATGTGATTGGACAGGGTGCTAGATAATCTCATCTAGGCTCCCTTTCACAGGAAAGGTTGGATCAGATGATCTTTCAAGGTCCCTTCCAGCCTGGGCTGCTCTATGATTTTACAGTTCTACTAACTCAGAGGAAAGAAAGTCAGCAGCGGTATGTACCTACTGAGGCTAAGGATACCAAAATACACTCTTCATTTTGAAGCAAAGTCTAACAAAAAAAGCATAATCTGACTTTCTTCTAGTGAGCAATATTCTGTTTAACAAACACAAGATGTTTGATCCTCTCTGCTCACTGAATTTAGGAAAATAAACAGATGAGGATCAGATGAGCAACTGTTGAGATAGAAATTGGTAACAGCAGGACACTTGAGTATAGAACCTCATTTTGATGTAGGTGATGCATTTTCATTGGAATAAAAACTGCTTAAATACATGTATTTCTATTTTCAGAAAGAAAGAACAGTCAATACAGAAATTTAATTCCAGCAAGATAATTTACTTCCAGGGAATAATGGAATTATTGAATTTCTGATGAAAAGATGTAATTAATTCTTCAAGAACTTTTCCTGGATATAAATCATGTTTTGTAGCTTACCAGTAACCTGATCACTAGCCCTCAACTTTAGACTCGCCTTCACATGCCCAAATAACATCTCCAGTGTTTATCTCTCTGATCCTTTGGAGGTTCCTCTGACCCTTTGGAGGTTCAATTATTGGCTCTTGCGCAACATGGCTAAAACCAGCCTCGGTCCTCTTCTTCCTGCATCCTCCTCCACAATTCCTTTTCTCAGTGATTATATCAACAGCAGATACTCCTGTTACCTACTAACTTCTCCAAGCCAAATCTCACCCGAGGCTCACTCCCAGCTTTATTTCAGCATTGTGGGCTCTTGTTGCAGAACATATCTGAATCCGGCTGCTGCTGCCCATCCACATGGCTAATGCTGCTCTCCTTTCTCAGCTCCTGCAATACACTCCGCTTGTTCTTGCACTCCCAGCCTTGCTCTGTCTGTGTGCACACAGAAGTGCTGTTGCAAAAATAATTTTACCCTATGTTTTGACCTTGTTGCCCAACCATTTGTATCTGCCAGGGTGCAGAGGATTGAGGTGGGGCCAAGGCATTGGGCTGGGGGTCGGGATGTGAGGTTATGCATGGAGTTGGGGTGCCAGGCTTAGGCAGGACCTGGGTGAGGGCCAGTACCAAATTGCAGCTCCTGCACAGGGGACCACGTCCCAGTTCCTGCAGCTTTTTCTCAGACACAGAGAACTGCAGTTTTGGCCACAAGTTCAATGTGCCTTCTGGCCTTCTTCAATTCTGTATTATCCCTCACTGAGAATTAAGAAGCTGATTTCCATATCTGAGCTTCTATAATTTGGTTATTATTATTATATTTTCAAACAATACTTTTTCCTTTTACCTTACACAGCTCTCCACATGTGGGATGCTCTCTCTGTACCAAGCCACACTGTGTTCTCCTAGAAATCCCTCCTTAATTCTCTGTTGTGTCCTGAACTATACAGAAATGCTTGATGGATTTTTGACTACCAGAGTGCTAGCATCACTGTCCGATATGCTGACCAATATTGACTTAATTTATCTTAGTATTCCCCAGACTGTCTACATTTCTATATTATCACTTGTCCCACATTATGGAGACCTTGGGCTAGATCTAAGCTCTTTCTTATCTTTGTTTGTATAGCGTTTATCACAGTAGAGTCCTCCTCCGTGATCAGTGTTCCTAAACACCTGGGCTATATAAATAATAATGCTTTATTGCAAAAGCTGGCAAAGCAGCTCTTTGAATGAATGCCAAGCATGAAATATAAGCAAGTCATTCTCAGTGATCCAGCTCCGACCATCAGCTTTCCCATTTCAAACAGGTAATGCTCAGGTGTGGGTTGTATGCTTGTGATTCTTCAAAGCAATGTGACTGTGGAGATTTATACACCTCTTAGTCCTACTTCTCTTCCAATCTGATGATCATGGAGCAGTAGCTGAAAACACTGATAGCACCTGGGAAGCCCAGCTGAGATTGGGTCAAGTGTCAAATAGATACATTTACTGAAATCCTGATGTCTGCAAGTAAAAAAAAAAAAAATTTGAGTACTACAAAGCCAAGATTTCACATAGAGAAATTCAAGCCAGCAATGTCATGAAAAATTGCAGAAGAGAAGGGATGAATTAGCTAAAGCCATGACTGAAAAGAGGATTACATCAGCTGCCCTTTGGGAACCTAATTAGAAAAAATAAATTTCCAAATACTGAGTGCCAAGGAGTGCCTGGAAGCCATTTGGAGGCTGGAGGTTGGAGCTGGGGTAATGGAGGAAAATATGTTTAAAGGAGTATGTTTTAAAGTATTCAAATTGTTTAAAGGTTGAGTGAAACCAAAATCTCAGTTTCCAAATGCTCAGGACCTTGGATGCCTAACTTCCATGGATATCTTCAAGAGTTTGGAGCATAGACACTTGAACATCTTGTTGGATGCCTATTTAAAAACTTAGTCCTTTGTTAGACAGCCCTCACTGAAAATTGCTATTACAGCACTTGGGAAAGGTTCTCCCTAAATTGTTTTATAGCCTGAAAGAGGGGGAAAAAAAACAGCATGGAAGATGACCATCAGAACTATTTTTCCCAGCCATTCAGAGATTAGCATCGCTGGTCACAAGAAGATGTATCTGAGAACTGCCAAAGGGTGAGTCCAGCACCTGCAATGACCAGAACTGCATGTTTCTTGGGCACGGAAGATTAGCCTGGAAAACAGATACTCATGTTCCTGCACTTGAATGGGACACAGGTCCATTCCTGGCTGCATTAACCCACTGTATTAATCTGATGATAATTCTGTCTTGATGATAATACAGTCAGTTCACTTTACTGTTCCTTGTGGCATAAAATGTAAATGGACGCTGCAGCAGAGCAGTGCAGTAATGAGAGATCTTTGCTGCTAAAGGCAATTTCATATTCTCCCATGTAAAGGAATTACTGTCTTGGGACTTTCTGCTCATTTTATACTCTTTAAATCTAGTATTTATTATAGTATCTAGTTTAAAATAAGACACTAAAAGGTTACATGTTTGATTAAGGAGGTGATGCAGATTTAGGGGAAAATCGGATTTGAAGATCTGGAGGATACATTAACATTTAAGGTCTTCGGATACTCTGTTGCTGGCTGTATGGAATTCACTCATGAAAATGTCAGCAAAACACATCGTCTCACTCTGTTATTCATTGCTCGATAGGAATTCAGTCCTGAAGAAAGAAAGGCTAGCTAGAAACTGAAAGAAGCCTGAAATCAACCCTCCCATTTCAGATTAAGGCCCTGTAGGCAAATCTTCAAGAGAAAGCAACTGGTGAAACCCTTGCTAAAATTTAGAGTGGAAGTGGCCTGGCTCCCAGCCCGCCGCTCTCCTTGCCAGTGGTTGTGTGGGGCTCTCATGCCTGCCCAGCCCCTGGGCGAGCAGCAGAGCCGCAGGCTCCTGGCCATGGGGCAGAGGCCACCAGTGCTGCTGGGGCTGAGAGGGACAGCCTGAGAGCAATGGGCTGCTGCCAGAGGTGGACCATGGACGGGAGTCCAGGAGGGTGAAGGATTTTCATGGTGTTTCCTCTGGACATCGCTCAAGAGCTTCTAGGACTGAGTTAACTTGCTTGGTTATTAGTATTAAAAGGCTTTTACCGCTATCATTATTAAAATAGTTGTTTCTCAATATTGATTGTCAAATACATGATGCAGGCTCCTTCTTCCAGCTGTGTAAGAAGGCAAAGCCCTCTTTTGTCAGCTGTATGAGCCCATGGAATGTGCTGTTGCTACCCTGAGAGACAGAGATTTCTCTACATTAAATACAGCAGCTACTGGTGGTGCAGAAGAAAAGGGAGATGACTGCATTTCTCCTGCCTGGGCTTTCTGAGGTGACCAAGTGCTGCTTTAACTGGCTGCTGTGCCAACTCCTCATTTTCCTTCTCCAGCAGCCTCAGACTCCAGGCAGGGCTGAGGCACAGAGCAGCCGTCAGCTGTGTCCACAGGTACAGACATAAACCCAGCCTCAGTACCAAGAAATCATTACGGGATTTCTGACTGCCTCAACTCCTTGCCCTGGCTGCACCTGGGGAAGAAAATAGGGCAGAAAACCTGACAAGCATGTGTATGGGTTTGAACAGGAAAGCTAAAGGTATCCCTGCATTTGCTGGTGCTCTAATTTACCACCTTTTCGCTGCACAGCAGTGTATGCGCTGATAAACATTCACAGCTGGGCTATGGATGCACCTGGTATGGGAGGCTTCCATCTACTCAGGCAAATCCCAGCTATGCTTTTATTCCACCCCCCCTTCACTGCAAGACATATGCATCTAAACTGTAACCACTTGGGCAGACTTGGGCCTGAAGCATTGACCTGATAGAGACCTCAGCTGGATGCCCAGTGACAGCTGGATATTTCTTTTTTATTTATACCTGCTTTTTATCTTGTTAGTTGCTTGTTTTTTGCTCGGATGAATTATTTCCACGTTCCATCCTCTGGAGAAACATCCATTGACTGCGATGACATCTTGCTTAAAGGAAGGCGGTGCTGAGCTGAAATTACAGCTGCTGTGGGGAGCGGTGTGTTACTGTGCCCGGTTGCTCAGTGCAGCCAACAAGTTATTTCAGTGCAGGCTTCTGTTTTTAGGCCAGTGGGAACCTGTGATTATCAGAGAAGCTGAGAGAGCTGAGTTTGTTCAGTCTTAATAAGAGAAGGGGAAGGACTGTGAGAAGATCTTATTGCTGTCTTCAGCCGCCTAATGGGAGGTTATAGAGAAGGCTGAGCCAGGGTGGTGGAGGTGGGTGGTGGTGGGATAGGAGGCTATGAGCACAAGCTGTAGCAAGCAAAATTCTGATTTGGTAGGAAGAAGCATTTTGCACCACAAGGGTTGCCAGACAGTGGGACATGTTGCCTAGATCGTTTGCGGGGATCTCCACCCACAGAGACTGTTAAAACTTGACTGGACAAGCCCCTCAGCAACCTGATCTAAGTTTATCCCTTAAGAGCAAAGGGTCAGCCAACACAGCCTTCCAAGTCCCTCCCAACATAAATGATCCTGTGAATCTCTCCTTGCAATTTTCCGTGCGTTTATTCAGTCAGTGGTGATCAGTGCTGCTTTTTAAGATACAAAAGAGAAGAAGATAAGATCTCAAAGAGAAGAAGATAAGATCTCCTTCCAATAAAGCTGTACAGGCACAGATACATCTTGGGTGAGTGTCCAAGATAGCACTGAGGGAATTTTCATACAGGCAAAAAGCTTTTTGAACTGGTATATATAGTTTCTCAAGATTCCCCTCAGTCACACAGTTGTCACAATCACCTCTGTCTTGCAAGAGCCTTTTACAATCAGCCGCTGCTGGGAGCTGCGAGAGCTTCACCTGGGATATACCACTGCCAGGAAAAAAATCTGCGTATTTTCCAGCTTCCAAGTCTGAAGTTACTGTGCATGCATTGAACCACTGCATGCCTCCCTGTGCACATCTCGGGGAAAATGTACAGTAATTGGAGGCTAAACCTTTCACTGGAGGCTAAACTAGACCAAGTAACCACGCATTGGCTTTGGGCATGGAAAGTGAACAAGAGTTATGGCAGCTCAAATGCATGTGTGACAAGCATGTGGTTTGTGAGTCTGAGGCCAATATTCGTACCTTCTTACATCCTTCTGAGGTGTTTGGTGTCTGTGCCAAGATTCTGTGGAAAGATTATTTTAAAACAAATTTCTTCTGTATTTGGTATTTATATTGTATAACTTGGTAAGAATCTTAGAGCCCTGGAATTTTAAGGTAGACTTTTCAGGTGTTTTAACTTTGTTAGATAATTTCCATACCACTGTTATACTGCTACAGGTTTGAGGTTGTAGACATGGCAGATTAAGTTGTTTGAGAAGTCATTTTCACTCTCACAGAGTTGAACAGTTGACGGTGCCCAGCATATGTCATACAGGATAACTGGCTTCATCCTGTTCTTTAAAACAGATTTGAATCTTTTATAGGAAGGGTACTAAACAAAGTGAAATAAAGCAGAGTACCGGACATTTTCATACTTAATTCTAATGTTAATCTCAACAATTTCCATTTATTTCTCTCCATTTGTGTCCTTTTTTTTTTGACAGAACATCCAAAGATCAAACTGTAGGTACCTTGCTGTGATCTGACATCCCAAAGAAATCCCCAGTCAATGGACTGCTAGGACAACTTAACTAGAAATTGTAATTTTTAATCTCTTCAGGCTAAAGATAAAACCAAACTGACCTTTTGAGAAGTGTATTTAATCATTCCTATAGTGCATACTTAAAGCCAAATTCCTCTACAGAATATACGATTAAATCTCTGTCTAAATTCAGGCTTCCTCTTTTTCAGGACGATTAACTCACCCTCTGGAGCTGCCTGTTTCTCTCTGTTGGTTACAGAGAAGACTGGAGATGACCACCGTTCTAACTGAGGTGTCAAACTTAGAGTGAATGGATCTGGGTGTTGGTACTCCACCACTGAAGACTTTGCCTCCATTTCTTGCATCACCTACCCACAGGGATAGCGGAGACTACAGGGCCAGGTGGAAGTGTCCCCAGGTGCTCCTCTGGAAGGGCAGGGAAGCTCAGTGGAACTTCCCTGCAGGAAAGGGGTGCAAGGTTAAGGAATTGACATGGGGGGAGATCCTAGAAAGCATTGCAGAGAGGGAGCACATCTGAAATGATGGAGTTGAGAGGCGGAGAGGGGCGTCTGCCATGGCATGCCAAATGTCACACTGCAGCTCCATTTGTGCATAGTGGACATGGTTAAACCTGTATATCTAGGTTGGACTTATCCAGTTTTGCATCTGAGAAAAGTATAAAGCATGTTTTCGGTGGCACATGATGCTCAACATCTAAATATGTGCATCTAATAATGTGGAATTTCATGGGAACAGAATTGCCTCATGACCAAACAACATGAGCTAACACCACACCACAGAGTGCCAGTGTGAATTGTATAGTAATTTAAAGGGTTACCTCTGGAATCAACAACTTACACAAATAGGATTACTATTACACAGAATCAGGTTTGTATTTTTTTATTATTTTTTATTTCCTTCAGATAGCAGGGGAAAAAAATCAGATGAGCTGACAACATCCATTAGATTGTGATGCAGTATCCCCTCTTCTCTTTCCAAGTCTTGGGAAAAAAACCAAAACAGAGCATTCAGGCAGAAGGGCTTTCTCATCAACCAAAGTCTTTTGTCTATAAAGTGCTTTCCATGTTACAGATCTTATTTTCCTCTGTCATGTTTGAAACAGTAGGAAAACGGGTAACTGTGCCTTAGGAACATGGCAAGTTAATGAATTCAGAGAACTTCATGATTTTATGGGTCTGAGTGTTTTTAATTTTAAGTCAAATGCTTCTAGGTTCTTCCAGACATAATTAGGAAATTTTTGGCTTCAGGATTTTGCATTTTACTTTGAATAAATCATGAAAAGTAATCTTGAGACAGTGTGGTAACCTTGCATTGTAGTAATGGGCTGAAGGTGAGGCTGAGGAAGAAGATGGAAGATGTATGTAACGTAAACTGCAGAGCTCGTGCGGTCTAAGCCTCTATCAGCAGCAGAAGTAACTTTGCAAATCCAGGAGGGGTGTCTGCAAATGAATACATCAATACCGTGTACCAGATAATGCACTGGGTAATTTGAAAGTCACAACTGCTTTCTGAAAGTCTGTGCATTCACAAGCTACACCTCATTAATATTTATATTGCAGTCTGATAAGACCTGCAAATATTTAGGGTTTAATTAGGAAACATTTTAATTAAGGAAATGTGTGTTTAAGTGCTATTTTGAGTTCACCTAGCATAGAATGGACAAAGGTTGATGTTTCTAATTATTCAGGCTGAATAAGCACGCTGATTTACAGAGAATTTCAGGAGGAGACTGCAGTATAAACCTAGCTGATTGCTCGTGGATGCCACAGCAGATGAATGTCACTCAAAAATGACATCTGAAATCTTTTTCATCCTTAGAATTTGCATTTAGTTGTTGCATCAATGTCACGATATCAACTATGCCTGAGGAACAGGTATCTAAAATTTTGCATGGTATCAGCTAATCAAGGAAGGTCCATAATGTGGTTTCGCAAGGTAAAGTCTACCCAAAGTGCTGTTTCTAAGAACAACCTCAAATCCACCAGAGCCGTTAACAGCAACAGGTCACTCACAGCCCTGTCACAGCTAGCAAGGTAACGGCCATTACCCACATTTGCTGTGTGTGGCAGTCTTCATAATGCCTAAATTACTGGGATTGCTCTTCCTGTGGTAACAAATAAGAGCATCTGTAGGAAATGGGCTTGTGGGAGAGAATGGGAGACTGAGAATGGGAACAACTCTGGCCTTTGATGTTGGAGAAATCTGAAAGGAAGAAAAACCATGTGAATGGGTTCTTATGTGTCTAATTCTACACCATAGGACATGGATTTTCCCTTTACCTCTACACACTTCTCCCAAAATACTCAGGTCTGTAAGTCAGATCCATAAATATACAAAAGTAGCGGATTCCTATTACATTTTCTGATCCCTGGTTAAAGTAATGGAAGTTAGGGCATAAATACCTGCTCTGGATCTTGTCTGGATCTTCTCAGATGTATTCAACGTGTGTTGGAAAGCACATTAGAAAAGAAGAATGAACCTATTCCCTCTGGTTAATTTCCTTGGTAACGAGGTACCAAAAATTACATTTACTGGGTTCTTATAGAAAACTTATCCCTTTTCTTCATTTTTAGTCACATCAGAAAGCCCATAACGAGTGGTAATATCTGCAGTTTTCCAAAGAGGCTAAACCAGAGGCAATTAGAGACCTTGTAAGATGCCTACTAACTGCAAACCAGTATATTATTGTTGCATTATATCCTACAGCTCCTATTTGAAATGTGGTAGAACAGCCACTGAGCTGAATAAATTGAGCTTCAGAAAATAAATGTCATAGATTTCTGTATAGTATGAACTTTCCTGGCAAGGAATGAAGGTTAGATGCATGCCATGAAATACAATACTTCCATGGGTAGGAGTAGCTCTTTCAATGAAGTTCACCTCACAGGGTAAGAAGTGGTGAAGATTGCTGCTGATTCTTTTTTAAGGTAAAGGCAGCATAAGAGGATATTTAAATTGACATTAAGGAATAAGCAACTGTGATTTAATAATATTATAATTTAACAGAGATGAGTGTGTCCCTAAAATGCTGGGTGAAATGACTGAAATGTTTGCTTGGAGGATTTCCCAAGCACTTAGTTTATAAAAGTCAAATGAAAAAGAGTAGTGTCCCAAACAGTAGTTAGAACAAGCGTACAAAAACGTGCCAGTGTCAGGGGGCATTGTGTTATTAACATGAGGGTGGCGCTGTTAATATTATCAGCCAGACGATGACTATCAGATAGAAGGTGTGGCAGCAGTGGTGTGTTGGAAACACCTTGTGTTGTCAGTGATGCTGATGTCATTTACATTCTTGAATGATTGGAGTCCTCACTCTCTCTTTAAAGATAAGGAAAGGAAGCTTCCAACAAAGCAGTTATTGAACGCTCATAGTGTCAGGAAGTTCAGCCGATCCTTTACCGAGCAGCGCTGCCTGCAACACATGAGCAGAAAGTTTGTGAACTATGGTTTAAATGTACCTGAGGCCCACAGCATACAGTGAGAGGTACAAATTTCCTTGTTTTCCATGAGTTTGTGATCAGCCCCTTGATCTCCAGTCTCCAAAACTGTGAACGGAACAAACAGCCAGACAGGAAACTAAAACCAGTCCTGTAGGCCAGGCTTACCCTATTCAGTACCCTGGAAGAGTAGATTTTGCAGCTTCTTTTTATTACCAGGTCCTGAAACATGGTTTCATGGAGGTATGGAATCCCACACAGAGGTTATGAGCATATTGCCTAACAAGTTTTTCTCAGAAAATCCAGACCACAGCAAGACACATGAGGACAAAGAAATTCTTATCAGCCTCCTCCACAGCCCAGCCCAGGAACTGACGCCTGACCTGCCTGTTACAGAGGTAAGTAGAGAGGACGCCCACTCTTTCTCCAGAAAAACACGAGACAAGATGTTTTCTCCCTTTCAAAAAAGAAGCAGGGGCTTCCCTTCCCATTGAGCAGCGAGGTGGCAGGTTTTATTTGGAAATCCTTTCTCAGCTGCACAGGAAATGGCCCACAGCCCTGTGACTTGCCTACACTGCAGCTGAGCTGTTACTGCTCATCAGCGAGGCATTAGCTTACAAATCAAGTCCCATTGTAAGCTTTGACACCATACTGCATATGTAGTAAGAAGCAGATAGCCATAAATGATTATCCAAGCTCTGTACATCCCACTGGCAAGCTACCTTTGAGAAAAGCGGTTCTAGTAGAGATCTAGGAAGATAGGGAACTATAAATAAGACATACAGTTAATTTTTGTTCCATAAATCACTGCAATAAAATTTAGAGATTTGCAAATGTGCCATAGGTGTGTGTGCTGTGAAACTAAGAAACATTTAGTTTTTTGAGTTCTGCACCTTTACGTTTTCTGGGCCTGAAACCATTTGAGATAGCCTTCATTTCACCATTTGGCTGAGCTAAATCATTAGCATGTGGAGAAAAAAAAAAGTGCTCTCTCTTGGATACTGGACTCTTGCCTTTGATGTTTTGTTGCTTTTCCTTCATCTGGAATAAGTTATTTGAGTATAGATGGGTGCTTTTTTGAGCATGTAAAAATATATTGGCAAGAATGAACATTCTTACTGGAAAGTGCACGTATTTTGCTTACATGTTGGCAATGATAAGGACGTGAAAGGAACATGTGACACAGAGAAAGAACTCATAAATAGTATACATTAATCCCTTGAAATGCTGAGGCTATGTTTTAGAGGTCATGTCATTCACCTTCACTGTGGCACAAGGCTGTTCATTAACCACTCTATTACACAACTGCAGTAGTGGTAAATTCTATTAATGCCAGTCTCTTAATTATTTATGTGACTTAAACTTTTATTCCCCCACCTGAGACTCACAGGTGCCTCAAAAGTACTGTGTATATATTCAGCAGCCCTATTTAGAGCTGGCATGTTTAATGCATGGAATTGCCCATGTCCTGCTTCTTCTGTTTTATTAACAAGACATAAAGTGAGAGTAGTCAGAGTGCCCATCTAGGAAAGGCCCAGCCCTGGCTAAGATAAATATTTAGTATGCAATAGTCACATTTAATAATCATGTTTTAATCGTTTACTCTTTAAGGGAGAGAGGGACTGTAAACCAGGTCTCCCAAGTGAGTCTTCCAGCAGCCAGGCTTCAGGATCTGCATGTTTGTATACAACAGGTAACCATTTCCACAGCAGCAGATTCGCATTAGCAGGGTAAGTTTTGGACTAGCTCATCCCAAATGCCTGGCCACTTGGGTTGGAGCTATACTGAAAAACTAAACAGGGCCAGGGAGTCAGTCTTCCAAGGACCTTTTCCACGGGCAGTTTGGACATAGCACCCTTGTCTTTGAAAAGATTGGAAACGATAGCTGTGACCTCAGGAGCTGTGCTATGTCAAGTTTTGGACAATTTTATTCATTAATAGAATCACAGCCATGGCACCCTGGGCTTGCTTACAGATGAAGGTGAAGTTCTGATCCTGCTTATTATCTTCTGGACATCCTTGCTCGATCCCTCACAACTTGGGTTAATGTTGTGACATCTTCTTGCCTTTCAGCTGTGTTTTGTGAACAGGGGCTGCATAACGTACAGATTCCTGTTGAGTTGCAAAGCCATGAGTCCCCGTAGCTGGGCTCTGAGTCCTGAAGAACCACATCCTTCCCTGCAACATTTCTTGCTTCAGCCAGTTTTCTCACTCATTTTGTTAGCTGCTAGTTAAGACAGATCCTACTTGTAGGTTACCAGATAAACCTGTGGTTTACCTGTGAACTCTGGAGACCCAGTGCAGGGCTGAGGGTGCCCTGAGGTACTGAGACAGGCAGTGCAGTGCTGAGCGCTGCCACGTGCAAGTGCTCTGGTAGACCAAGCGTAAGGGATTGCTGTGGACACACCATATCAACATAAAAAAGCATGAAATATGTGTTGCTATGATAGAGCTGCTTCTTGGTTTCCTTGTTACGAACCACACGGCCATGTGGCACTATGGAGTCCAGTCTGCACTTGGGGTGTGATACTAACATACAATTTCTTTCTACTTCACTTCTTATTGCATAATCAGCTGTAAATCATTCTGCATCATGTCATGGTAATGCAAGACATTCTCATTATGGTAGACCATCCTCTTGCAGGGAGCGATTCTCTAGACTTTAAACAGAGCAGTTCTGGCCTATCAGCTAGGCAGATAACAAAACATAGACCACAGGCAGAAGAACAAACCCTTATCTTATTTAAAACTGAGACAAAGAAATAGTCACACAGATGCATGCTGAAAGCTTGACTGGTGCTTAAAGCTATGAGTTCACTGGTACAATGTTAAGGTGGCTGGATGGAGTCTCTGACATCTCATTATCTCCACATAATGTCGCATTACTCTAGTGCACAATCTGTTGTTGCTAAGATAACTCTTCATGATGTGAGCCGCCTTTTTTTTTTTTTTTTTTTTAATAACGCTGCAGTTGCAGATGCTACTGGTACATCAAAACACCACAGGGTCACAAAGCCTGCTCATACAAACAAACATAATCTAAACATAAATCAAGCACTCTCAAAATTGGTACAAAACGATCTGATGGTTTTTGGTGTCATTACATTTGCAGCCTTTTGGACAACTAACCAGGTAATGCTATATAACAGGATGACTATGTGTGTCATCAAGAGGAAAAATTGACTTACTCTGATGAGCACTGCAGTAGAAAAACAGAAAGCAGAACCAGAAGCAGGCTTTTTAAAGGGAACTGGCAGTCTTCTGGTGTATATTCAATGCTGTTCAAACTCGGTCTTAAAAATCTTGTTTTAAAAGTTTCTTATTTATAGTGGGAAATTAGGAATTACAGTTTATTTATAATTATGATTTGTGATTAAAAATGTCAAATATTAAATTAGAGTGTTTCTGAACTCTTAATTTTTTTAGGCGTTAGATTGGGAAGTTTTTCTAATACATAGTATTGATTGATGTTGTTTGTCTATTTGATGATTAACTCCTGAAATCAATTTGGAGCTAACTTACTGCAAATTGGTTTTGAAAGTAGATCAAAGAAGGATTTCAGAATTACTTTCTTCTCTTTTCTGTCATGCTTGTCCAGTAATCTGAATAAAGAGGATTTCAAAAGATGATGGTGATTTAAAGTGGATCATTGGTACTATACAATGTTCACATCTAACAGATAGAAATAACTTGATCCTGCATCTCACTTGGACTCTGAGGAAAAGTTCTGTTTTCAGCACAGATTCTACAGGTAACCACAAGATAGAGACCACATTTCACAGTAAGACAGTGTGATGCATCTAATTTGTGGGATTTTTTTTGCTTCTGAAGAGTGGGAGTCAAAAAAGTACTGATAATTACGATTAAAGATGCAGTAGGTACTACTAATGACATTGCACAATCTGAGAAGGGTAGGGGTTTTCCAGACAAACGTGCACTTAGAATAATGCACTGGCTGTAATTATACAAATCCTTTTCCAAACGCAGCACTCCCGCCGACCTTGTAACTTCATTATGCATGGAGGCACTTAATGAACGTACCTATTGCACACAGTAAACATCACTTTGATGCTGAGCCCCATAGAACTGGTTTGAAAATCCACCTCTATGTGGCTTAAATGATCTTGAAAGAACGTCGGGGTTCACGCCCTGGTGTGCTTAAAAGGAGGCCAGCTGTCAATCTAAACTTTGAGGCATGGGCTGTTGCAAACCAGGAGTGCGGTGGAGGGTGATAAAGCTGTGTTTGCATTTCAGATGACACTTTCATATAAAAGGAACACCTATAAATAGTTTATGGAGGGTTAATTAATGTTACCAGCGTGTTACAGACATAAATAGATAGATACATGCACCCCAACAGAAGGCAGTAGGTGGGGATGAGCTATTGTTTGAGACAGCCGGTTCACCTGATGGACTTACTCCAGCTGGATACAGCAATTTATTAAAATGTCTATTAATAATGTAGATAGATGTAAGCTAAATTTATATACTTCAGGTGACTACAGCATTCCCTACAGAGGTTTGGGTATATGTTTGGATCAACTCAGCATGAGCTGGGAGTAAAAGTCAGGTCTTCTGACAAGGGTGCCAAGGATGGTGCTGTAAAAGCGGAGGGCGATTGCAGATGTCTTACTGGAGAAACGGGCTGTAAGAGCTCAGCTGCATGAACACAAACATCTTTCAGTGCCCTTATCTGCAGTGAGGCTGTGGAGGAGCACTGGCTTCTGATCTCTGGACTGGTGCAGTGTTTTAGCTAATTCATGGGCAATTCATGGAGCTACGCCTGGAAGGACTTCAGTCAGTCCCTGCACCACTAAGGTACAGACATGATCTTCCTCTTTCTGACCCTGGTGATCTTCAGGGTGGTACAACAGGAGAGAGGGAGTGTGCAATCACCCCAAAATAGTTTCTGGTTTCTTCATCTTCCATAGATTGGAGATATGCATATGAACAGCCTGAGGGTGAGGACAAAACTGAATCCAGTTTTTCTGGTGTATGCAGGGACCCACTATCTTGCAAGCCATTTGTAAAAGGCAAGCGCTGCTCTTTTTGAAAAGAAGGGCAAACTCTTACTCAGTTTTCATTTGCTTTGGGAGACATTTATAGTCAGGGCTTACTGCCTTCATCTCTGTACCTCCACACTGGAGAAGACCGGTGCTTCAAAGTATTTTCAGCAACGTCTTAAAGAGGAGCACCATGCAGCCTTCCCTGCCCACTGGGCTTCTCTGGATCTCCATCCTGCGGTGCCCACTGCATTAGGTCAGCAGTAGTGCTGCTTGACATGAAATAACCTCTCCAGATTAAATCCAGTTCCCTTGGTCTCAAGGTGTTTTTATTTCCTGTGTGTTACAGGGTAGGTCTGCTAGCTACAGGGCAAGCGGAGATGAGCATGTGTGTGTGTGTATGGGGTAGAGAGGGAAGGGGAATGCGGACAGAGGAGAACAGGCTGTGCTAGCCCGGATCACCACTACTCACTCAGGACACAGCAGCTCCTGGTTTTATGGCTTTTCAGCAAAGCTGAGGTGAACATGTTTAGAAACCCTTTTTCTCACGGGGTGTAACTGGAAAAGTATACTTTTAAATGAATAAGACAATTTTACTCTTTCACAGCAGTTTTTTTCTGGATATTCCTAAAAGTGGTCCTGTGATGTCTACCTACATAATTAACCTCTTGCCCACTTCAGTTTTCCTTTTGTAAGCCTGCATCTGCTGCTGATACACATGGGTAGGATTAATCCCATTAAAAATGTTATGCTAATTAGAATTTGCCACTGACCTTTCATTTTCACATGGACTGTGGCTTGCAGGAATCTTTTTCACTTATTTCATTATAATTTTTGTGCTTAATGACGGCTGCACTGTTCCTTTCAACAAACCAGCTGAAAAGTTGTCTCTCCTTTCTGTGGGATACACTTGGGTTTCCTGCTCTAAGGGGGGCTCAGATCAATCTTTCATTCTTTTCTGAGGATTACAGAGAGGCTACAGACAAGATTTTGCAGAGTCTGTGTTTTCTGTGTGCTACTCTGTTAAAGACAAATCCAAATCACAAACACACCTGGCACCATCCCACTCCTTGACCTGTCTTGTGTGTATCTTCCCGCCCCTTTTCTAATCACTGGGGCATTTCTACAGCTTATGTGAATGGACTTCTTCCTGGAAAAACCTTAAAGCTCCATCTACAGTACATGTTTGGATTTACAATGGAAATTTACAGTAGGAATTGCAGAAAAAGGCCCACTGGCAGAGGAAAAATGCACAGGCTGAGGGGAATAAAAGAGGTTTTTTTATTGTTACTATTTCTTTGCTTCTAAAATAAAAAAGAGGTGCCAATATTTCAAAATGAGAATCAACAGACGATTTAGCACTCAGAACACTGTGAAAAAACCACACGACGTCAAAGCACAACAAATAAAAAGGCAGACGCTATTCGGAGAAATGAGTAAGTTACTGTGGAATAGCTCTGTAAAGTATAAAAGTAGTCCACAAAGCAAGAGTGACTGCTGCTTAAAAAACACAGCAGGAATTTTTATCTTTCTTATTATACTACATACTGCTTCACCAGGCTCTATACTAGTTTGTTTTTATTACACATCATCTGTGTGTGGGAGTTTATACATGTGGAGAGCTTGTAGCATTCGACTAGACTTGACTGAGTGATGCAAGATACCTTGCTAGTACAAGTGAAAAAAAGGAATTGTCACAGGGAAAGTCTGGTTTTGGGGGGAAATAGGGAAGGAGGGTAATATATTTTGGAGAAAATGAATCAATTAACCAAAATTCAAGATACAGTTGCTAGGAAACAGATTTTGGTCTCATCATCAACAACGTGAGTTAATGAGTTTCAATAATAAATCCTGGTGACATTAAAGAGTTACTGGAGATTTTTATATCCCCGCTACTGAGATCACAAACTGACCACTCATGTTAAAATCTTTAGAAATGGGAGACGCCTCGGTTCTCTTCGTAATCACAGTAAGTGTCCTGCCCAGCCGCACTGTGCTAATTAAGGAAGAGAGAACCTTGTGATAAAATTTTCAAACAAGTTGTGTCAAGTTGATCACAGACAACACGGAGCTTGTTCTCTAGCAAAGGAATGCCTCTTTAGTTTTGCCAGTGTATGCAATCATTCTGTAAGTACATCAACTTCCTTGTCTTCAAAGAACAATAAATAACTTGCATTCATTTGATGGTTAAGCAAAACATGGCAAACTTTAATTACTTTGTGATTATCTAAAAACTAACTATCCTTAAGACACCTTAAAGCTTTCTCTGGGCAGACTGAGTACTTGGCAATGGAGCCAGACCAGTCAGTGCAGAGGAAACAATGACAGAGGAAACCCCATACTTTAGAGGACATAATCAATCTCTTAAGATTCCCTCTGTACTTAAAATTTTGCTAGAACTCTTGCAGGTAATGAACCATTCTGCACAAGTTCATTGCTATTCTAATTCTTGCTTTTGTTTCATTTTTAATGGCTAACAAAACAATTTGGCTATCTTCTCTGTATTACTGGTGTGAGGCTGAAGAAATTCCAGAATTATTACAGTTCACATCAGCATAAACATACAGAACTCAGCTCTTAGCATCTGAAAATTTATGGCAAGTAATTCAGCTGCTGTCAACTGGTATTACTTAATGTAATTAATGAACTCAGGAATATGTCCACATACACATGATTTCCATAAATGTTTGGATTTTTAGACCTTACATTTCCTTATTTACTAGTATCAATATTTTGTATCAAATAAATTTACTACTTGTTCATTCTTTTATTGTATTTAAATCTCAATGCGTATTATGGAAAACACAGGCATAAACTTCACTCTCAATAGAAGAAGTGTTTTAAGGTGTCTCCCATTTTGATTTCAAGGAGTTAAATTAGAGGCTCTGAATAAAATTTGCAAAGGTGCCTACATGGCTTAGGAATTTACACCTCACTTACTTACTTAAAGAAATACTATTTGGACCTTTTGAATGTGTCCTGTGACATTCATGTAGGCACTTTGACAATTTTACCTTAGGTTATTCTGACTAAGTTTCTTCTGACAGACCTGTGTGGTATTTGCAGTCTAGTGAAAAAGGCGTGTAGGACAGAGTTGAAAATAGTGTCAAAAATACTGAAGAGCCAAACAAAAACAAAAGTCAGATTTGCACCGTCTCTGTGAAACAAGACCACTATTTCCTGGCCAGCTGAAATGTGGAGTGTGGAGTATTCAGAAAGTGGAAAATTAAAAAAAGAAAGCTTTTCATGGGTGAGATTTTCTCTCACAAAATGGTCTGTGGTGAATTAGCAGGAGATTCACTGCGTTAGCCCAGCAGCACCACCTTGTGTATGTGTGCTCAATTTACTCCATTTACCTGTAAAGACCTAGCAATGTTTGCAGGTTTTAGTGTACTTGATGCTGTAGCAGCATATTATCACTTTCATATAAAAAATGAAGCATATGTCAGTCCTAGAGGAACTGATGTACTTCTAATAGCCAGTAACCTCTACATGCACACAGTATTGATATGTGCATTTTTCGTACCATCTCCAGGACAGTGTTAGTGATAGGCTACTATGGAGCTCAGAAAAGCTTTTCACAGGGGTAGGATAAGCATCTCTGAAGAGTTCTGTGATACACTTACAATGCAAGTCAAAACTACCTGGACTGCTGCAAGGCGTTTGACACTGTCCCGCACGACATCCTGGTCTCTAAATTGGAGAGACCTGGATTTGACAGATGGACCACTCAGTGGATAAGGAACTGGATGGATGGTCGCACCCAAAGACTTGCGATCAATAGCTTGATGTCCAAGTGGAGACCAGTGACAAGTGGTGTTCCTCAAGGGTCGATACTGGGACCAGCGCTGTTTAATATCTTTGTCAGAGACATGGACAGCAGGATTGAGTGCACCCTCAGCAAGTTTGCTGATGACACCGAGCTGTGTGGTGCGGTTGACACACTGAAGGGAAGGGATGCCATCCAGAGGGACCTGGACAGGCTTGAGAAGTCGGCCTGTGCAAACTTCAGGAAGTTCACCAAGGCCAAGTGCAAAGTCCTGCGCCTGGGTCAGGGCAATCCCATGCACAAATACAGGCTGGGTGGAGAATGGATTGAGAGCAGCCCTGCTGAGAAGGGCTTGGGGGTGTTGGTTGATGCTCAACATGAGCCAGCGATATACAGTCACACCCCAGCAGGTTGAGGGAGGTGATCCTGCCCCTCTGCTCCGCTTTGGTGAGAGCCCACCTGTATCCAGCTCTGGAGCCTTCAGCACAGGAAAGTCATGGACCTGTTGGAGTGAGTCCAGAGAAGGGCCACAAAAATGATCAGAGGGATGGAACACCTCTCCTATGAAGACAGGCTGAGAGAGCTGGTGTTGTTCAGGCTAGAGAAGAGAAGGCTCCAGGGAGACCATATAGCAGCCTTCCAGTACCTAAAGGGGGCCTACAGGAAAGATGGGGAGGGAATCTTTATCAGGGAGTGTAGTGATAGGATGAGGGGTAAGGGTTTTAAACTGAAAGAGGGTAGATTTAGATTAGATCTCAGGAAGAAATTCTTTACTGTGAGGGTGGTGAGACACTGGTCCAGGTTGCCCAGAGAAGTTGTGAATGCCCCATCCCTGAAGGTGTACAAGGCCAGGCTGGATGCGGCTCTGAGCAGCCTGATCTGCTGGAAGGTGTCCCTGGCCATGGCAGTGGGGTTGGAACTAGATGATCTTTAAGGTTGCTTCGAACTCTAAGCATTCTACGATTCTATGAAACTACTTTTGTTGAGAGTCTGTAGTCATCCTAATGTAAGTTTGATCCATAAATAATTCATGAACCACTGTATGAAACTTGTTCCAAACTTCAGTAAGGTTGGAGCAATTTACCCCCATGCAGGTTAGAAGGTGTTTATAGAGGAAGGCTTAAAACTTTATCTAAATACTGTTTCCTTTTCTTTTTCCATTTTCAACACGTCTATCCCAGTTTGTACACTCTACCTTTAGAGTTGGATTAAAGACACCAAGTGCAAACTAAGGACATACCTTGAAGCTCTGTGAAAAACATGTTTTCAGTATTAAGCAATCTGAAAATAGAAGGGCCTAAAAGGGACAAGACTTAGAACACAAAGTGTCATGAGAACTTGCACACATTCAAACTGAGAAACACCTTTGTTCCTGTTTCTGCAACATGAAATATCTGTGGTTAGTATGTGCTCAGTTACACATTATTAAGGTGTTTCTCCCCTCAAGAGGATTCCAGGGTCAAGATTTTGATGTGACAGGGACATCCCTGGGTCAGCTGCCAAAAGGCAAGAGATGGAACATATTCCTGAGCTTTGCATCTCTTACTGCCTGCAACTAGGTAAATTCTGAGCAGTCTCTGGTCTGTAGGGCTTATAACTTACTCTGCAAAATCCCCTACTTGCTTTGAAGGACAGTAGGGTAATAACAAAGATGCTTAACGTAAGTAGTCTAAAATATTATGGCAAATATAAATAAATACTTTGTAAATGTTGCACCACTTCACTTCCACACTCAGAATTAGTTCCTGAATGTGCTCTGCATGCCTGCCTTAATTGCTTGGGGTAGACATAACTCAGGAAAAAACACTGCTTAAACTTTGTTCAGAATCCTGAAAGTATAAAAGGCTTAAAACTAAGCCCTGCTGCTTATAAATCTTCTCAGAAGGAAAATTATTTTTGGTGATGCAGCTACAAGAAACTGTATTTAAAAATGTTTACTTAAAGTAAGCACGAAGCTAGTTAGTGGATGATTTTCTACCATGATGTAGTTCTCTACAAATTAGGGTAACACACTACTGGTTCCATCACACATGCATTCTGAGTATTCTGCCAGATTTTCAATAGTACACAGTGCTGTCTGCTGCTAAGTCAGTATTTGCTGTTGGGTAATACACTTTCTTCTTCACATTCAGACTAGAAATAGATAATGTCTCCCTGCACGACTGTTTCATTCATACACTCTACATAAACAATACTGTGGTGCCTTCACAAGGCATCTCTAGGGCTTACAGCTCTCAAGGGAATTAAGTCACACAAAAGCTGGTTTGTGGCAGTAGATTCCATTCCCACTTTGCACACATGGAAATGGAGGTCTTGTGGAAAACATTCTAGCACCCAGACCAGAAGATAGGTTGTGTGGCTTCCAGCACTACCATACCCCAGCAATAATTCTTGTGTGATTGCTGTGTTAAGGAAGTTCATTTTGTTTCGAGTCAAAGGTCTCTACTGTTCCACCAAACATTTACAACCTGTATTCAAGTGCTTTATGGAGTGCTAATGTTAAGCCTGTGCTGACCGTGAGGTTGGCAAATGGCTATGTCAGGCTGTGCTCTCACCCCTGCTGCGACTGCACCTCAGATGAACACATCTGTGTTAGCTTAAGCAAGCTGCCTGGAGCAGTGGTAGCCAGGGAGCTCCAGTGATTTGGTAAATACTAAATATACCCTGAGCAAACACTTGGCCGGTTAGACCATGTCGGTGTCTACACAGCCACACTGATGGCTTTAGGTGATGGCATCTAGCTAGTTATTAGCTCTGATCGTACCCCTTGTAGCCACAGAGCTGACTGCTGAGCAGACATACCTTAGCCAACATAATTTAGCATTCACCCAGTGGAAGTGGCAGTTTCCTGCACTCTTCTGTCAGCAAACTCAAGGCAATTAGACCTAGAAACTCTTCCAAGCCAGTCCATTTCGTCTTTCCTGTTATCGAATACACTTAATAGTGTTATCACTGCAAGGAAAATTCACCGCTTGCTATTAAGGAAAGTGATGAAATTAAATCTACATTAGTCACTGGAGAGATGGACACTTATGTTTGAAATGAAAGAGTAGCCATTTTTAGTGAGAGGCAGGTGTTTACCACAGATTTACAAAAGATGTCTCCTTTCATGTTAATATAGCTTGCCTTTCTTCTTCTTTCCTGAGCTGCACTGTTGGCTAGAGCTGAAAATGGGCAGTTGTCAGTGAGAGATTTAAATTACTGTTCTTTTTGTATTGACATTAAAGACTTTTGACATGATAGATTAAATCATCAGTGCTGTTACTCTGATCAAAAATAAATGCAATAGCAAGAAAGTCTGTGCATCCTTGTTTCTGCATTATCACTCAAGGCCCAGCTCACACTGTTTACTCATGCCCGTTTAAACATTGAAAATCACACCCTCTTAAGCTGAAGGCATGTCTGCCTGCCTACAGTCTGCACCACACTTTATAGGAGAAAACTGAGTATCCATATAATTAAAAGTTATTCAGTGTCAGCTACGGAAGATAAAAGAGCCCTCTCAAGGGTGTGAGAGGCAGGTATGCTTCGACTATTGCTGTGCATAGCAAGAAGCCTGCCTAGCAAGTGCAGCTTCATTTCTTGCCTTGGCTTTCTGTGTTGCCTTGGCTGTTGGAGTGCTAACCGCTACCTCACTGCTTGGACTGGCCTCCACAAGCTTTTGGATTAAAAGGACTCTGACCACTATTATGTCCCACGGTGCACAAGGAAACTCAGAAGCACCCACTCCTGTGAGGTTTTCTAACCAGTTTTCAGGGTTTACTTGATGGTTTTATAACTGAGAACACATAATGCTCTTGCAAATGTTGAGGATTGGCTTTGATGAGTCAAGGACTCTATAAATTACATGTTCCTGAACCCTCATAACTCTATAGCAGTTGTGGTGCTCTTGACCAAAATGAGTTTGTGACCCTTATTTCATTGATCCTCTTCTTTCAGGCAGCATTGATAGATACAGAAAACCATTTCATTCTGCAACAAATGTAACTGCAGGTAAATTTTTAAACTATTTCCAAAAGCATGAAGGTCAAGAAGGTAGTACTTTGTGTCCATAGTGTTAGAGCAATAGATAGTAATGTAGTAGTTTGTTATATGACAAATTAACTAACTTGGTGGACGAGAGGTGAGCAGTAGATGTTGTTTATCTTGACTTCAGCGAGGCTTTCAACATTGTTTGCCATAACACCCTCATATGCAAACTAATAAAGTACAGGCTAGATACATGGACAGCAAGGTGGACTGAAAACTGGCTGAACTGCTGGGCTTGGAGGTTTGTGATCAGCACCACAAAGTCCAACCAGACACCAGTCACTATTGGTTCCTCCCAGGGGTCAATATTGGAGCCAATACTGTTTAACAACTTAATTAATGTCCTGGATGAAGGGACAGAGTGCATCTCAAAAATATTGCAGATGATACAAAATTGGGAGGAGTGGTCTTTGCACCAGATGGGTGTGCTGCCATTCAAAGGGACCCTGACAGGCTGGAGAACTGGCCAATGAGGAATCTCATAAAGTTCAACAAAGGTAAATGGCAAGGAACATCCCAGGCACCAGTACATGCTGGGGGCTGATCAGCTGCAGTGGAGCTTTCCAGAAAAAGGCTTTGGGGTCCTGGTGGAGATCAGGTTGACCATGAGCCAGCAGTGCACCTGTGCAAGAATTTTACTGTAGAGAGTTACACACCCCAGGAATCTTCCTGGACCCTGCTTTATTTACCAGAAAAGAGGTACACCATTATGACAAACACACCTTGTCCAGTGAAATATATATTATGGTGCTCATGGTTGATCATTTGCTTGAAGTGTCCTCTAGTAAAACTGTTTTAGGGAAGAGAAAATAATAATCTAATATAAAGTCATGGTTTTCTAAAAGCAAAAACAAATGCACAGCTGCAGTTTTGCAAAGGGACCTTTTTCGCTCACTGGTTATTTGTCTTCTTTGGATTAATATCATCTGTTCTTTTGTGCATATGGGAAAAGCCTGAGCTCCTTCCACAACATTCCTTCTTATATGAAACAGTATAAGACATGTAGAGGCCATATCTTAATTTTTCCAGTCCCTAAGTTTCTGTTCCTTCTCCTCAACACACTTTGCTATGGTAAATTAGAAATCAGCATCCTGTGGCCTTTCAGAAAAAAAAAAAATTACAAAATTTGATATTGGGTACTCTCTTACAGAAGTGCAATAAAGCTAGAAATACACTCTCCCAGTGACCTTGATGAGTAGCTCTGAGTTCTGCTTATATGGATGGGTGTAAGCAGCTACACATCCACTTCACATTTGCACCAAGGCAGATGTGAGTTGAATAAATGCTCACAGTGAGGGAATACAGTCCTGGAGGCATAGCTGTGCATGGTTTTGTTTCTGAAGATTGCGCAAGACAACTGTATTAGTCATATGCAGTGGTAGACAGAGGAAGGGGAAGTCAGGAGGAAGAATGGGAACAGATATGAGCTGCCATCAGGACACTTTATCTGCCCACAGTCCTTTGTTTTTCTCTGAATTGAGGCCAGGAACAAAAACCAAGATACTGAGGACAAAATTAGTAGTCCTCATGTCCAATTGCACGCCACAAGGCACAGACTCAGTATCCCTTTGGTAGAGTAAGGCAAAAGGCCAGACTGAAGAGAGGGTCCATAGATGATCAATCCTTTCTGTGTAACTCAGCCTCCTTGGACAGTAGGACTGTTGCTAAAAGAGGGTGACAAAGAAACCTAGGATCTATAAAACACAGTGGGTAGGAGAATTTGGTTTGGACTTTAGGATAACTAAATGTATGTGATGAATAGCCTCTTTAAGCTCCCATTTTAGTCAACTGAGAGCAATTTGAATACAGCTGTGTAGAGCAGATCGGGCAGTAGGCCATTTCCTGCTGCCTCTCCACAAGGACATGAGTCTTCCTTACTATCATACCTACCTTCCTGTGATACCCTAGAACATCTCTGGTGGCATTGGATATCTATGACTGGGCAGCTGGATTTCTTGCTGGGTGCAGACAGTGACAGGAGTTGAGACATTCAGCTGAGCCAGTGCAGGTGTCTGCCTAAGGGTAGGTTGTGCTGATTGGCAGGACTAAAGGGGTGAACCAGCTGCTCCTAAGCAAAATCTTGTGCCATGTGAGATGTCCTCAGGTGTCTGAGACTCCTGCATAGGCTGGCAGATTTGTCACAGGACCTATGGAAGATCCATGCTTCCCTAGAAGGGCAGCTGTAGCTCAGCTGGGATACTCTAGGGCATCTCATACACGTGTGGACAACTGGATCCTACTCCCAGTATTACTCTGAGAGGGAGAGTGCTATTTGCAAGCACACAGTTGGTTGCACAATGAAAATTATCTTTCTTTTTCTCTACTGTAATCCTTCTAATCCTTCTTCAGCTAGTCGTGTCTCTACAGGTAATATTTGCATGAACATGCGTCATCCTCCAGGACATCTGCAAAATCTTTGCTTTGGCTCTTCTCTTATGTCACTTGGTTACAGGTAGCTTTTTCTATTCCCCACCAGCTGGCTGGAGACCTGGGTAAGAGAGGACGGAACACAAAACAGAGAAAAGCTGTGTATTTATGGTATCAATTGCTGTGAATTTCCAGATGAAAAACCATGCACTTTGGAACTGTGGAAAGGCCTGGTGTTTGCTCACAAATGCCTCATGACTGAGCACATGGATAATGAGTGTCACTGTGCTGCCAGCCACTCAAAAGAAAACTGGGACTTAGGGTGGAAAGAAAAAGAAATAAAAAAAGAATTAAAAAAGTGTTGCCCCCCCAGGAGAGGTACGTGGGGGAGCATGGAGGCAGAGCCTTGCTCTGAGGGGCAGAGTGCTCCCCTGCATCCTCCTCTGCCACACCATAGCTCAAGCAAGTCATGCTACTCAACGTGTTGGAGATATGTATTTTTTTGCTTCTTTTTTGTCAGTTGAACACATTTGGAGAAGATGCATGCAAGTGAGGTTCTGTTCTGTGGAGCAGGCAGTAAATGAACATCTCAGAGCCCAAACCATGAATGTACAAATCAGTGACGTCATGTCTTACCTCTTCCCTTCTAGCCATCTCTATTTCATCTGCCATGTATGATTTGCTACCTCTTGTTTTCACTTCCAAGCTCTCTTGTCCTAACCTAATGAAATGAAAGCAACAGGTGCCTTTTGGTCTACGCAAGTGGTATCTAAAGTTGCATTTTAAAGAAAAAGACCCTAAATTTTGGTCAAAACTGCTATAATGGTGATATTTTAATCTAGAAAATTGCCATCTGTTGTAATTTACTCTGTGCTTTGACACTGTACTTTTTAGCTGTGAAACAGTTTACATTGCCAAATGCAAAATGTCGCTAAATACTTATCCTTTTCTTGGATTCTTTTTTTAACTAAATCTTGCTTTTAATTTAGATTCATTTTGCGTTGACGTTTCAAAGTGGAAGGTGCTTGGAGACCAATTTTAGTACTACAGCTATAATTTATTCTGGATGCTGTTATAGCCTCTCCATGTCAGAAACTTGGTTTCCAGAAAATACTTCAGGGCTTTATATCTGCTGTGCAGATGGATGGCAGGCTTCACTCCTGTGCAAGAGTTACTGACACCCATAAGACTCCACACAGTGCAGAAGATGTGCGCTCACAAATACATCACTGCTTGGGAGACCAGTAACAGCCACAAGTCTTGCTGTTTGGCATGAGAAGAGTAAGACTTGTTTGCTTCCTCATTTTTGCAATTCACCTCATGGTTTCTATTATTTCAAACTTTTGACATAAACTGTACTCAAATCCTCAGAAAAAAACCAACCAAAAACAACTCATTCACAACTCAAATAAAAGGATTTTTCTCTGAGGACTGCTCAATTTATGGTAGAACTGAGGAAAAAATTGTATTGATATTTAACCTCTGGAGCCACTCAGTGTTATTGTTGACCTTATCTCTTGCAGATTTGTGCTGTGCAAAACCCTACTGGCTACTTTTGTTCTTTGTTGGCATAAAAAAATGCTGCAGAGGTTTTTTACTTCCCTGTCATTTGTCATCTCCTGCCTCCTTTCCACCCCCTGAAATCCATCCTTTCCCTATCTGTCCAAACCTGTAAAATGCCTATTCATCTCCTTTCTCAAGGGCACTAGATTTTCAAATCAGCCTTTTCCTGCCTTCTTCTTGACTGGGACAAAAAGGAATAGCTTAATTTAATGAAAAAAATTGAAATTTCGGTATTCATTTCATTCCACATTTGAATGAATAAAAGATGTGGATCTGAAAAAAACCAAAAGTGTCACGTTATGCAGGCAGTAGCACTGCTAGCAGCATACCCACCTTCTCAGAAAAAGCCTGTACCTGCTTGACAGCATTAGATGCTCATTCTATAATAAGAGAGTTGTTGGTTTGCTGGAAACTCTGGCTGGAGTTTGGGTACTTGTATGTGACTACAATTCTTTGTCTTCTATTATGTTATTTTTTTGAACTGGATAGAGGAAGCCTAAGGAGGTTGGTCTTTGTGCCTTAAGTTAAATGGGATTAATATAGGCGATCAATGAATATAGAGATCTCTTTTGGGGTATCTACAGCACAGTACCTAAGAAGGAATATTCACCTGTGACAATTTCAAAACATTTTACACTACTAAAATGCAAGATGATCTTCCTAACCTCCCATTACATGCTTTTCTATCCACCCCCACAAGCATATTCTATTCCTCACATATATCTAAATCACATTCCTTTGAATAGATTTGTGATTTATATGTGATGTAATGTGTGTACACAAACAATATAATCTTTCCTTTCAACCTGAGTTCTCAAAACAGTTAGGTGTCTTGTACTGGAAGCTCAAACTTGCTCTTAGTATACTGATCTGTACAAGCACTTCTGCTGACAGAAGATGAGCTAGTGATTTAGATTAATTTTCACATTCATCATGTATATTTTGTAAAGCTCTCTCTTCAGGAATTCTCTGCAAATGCAGCTGGTTTTCCTAAGAAAAATTATAACAACTATTTGGATGTCCATAAAAATGTCTTTGAATGGAGCTGAAACCACAGTGACATAAACCCTGACTGTAAGTAATTAATTGCAAAATAACATGACAAGTGCCCTATGCAAGACTGCTTGCCAGCAAGTGCTTAGACAAGGGAGATATATATCTATTTTTTTCCCGGTACTGCAAATCAGTGGTTCCATCACTCAAGAGCAGAGTACACTTTTTATTTTCACACAAAGTTAGAGTTAAAACACTATAATGATGTTGTTGGAAATAGTCCTGTTGACTTCAATGGACTTTGGGTCAAGCCCCTTGGCCTCAGACCAACATGGCATTTCAAGGAGTCTTTTCATATGCTCAGATACATATTATACTTCAAAGGACTTATTAGATTTAGGTTTCCAAAGGCTATTCTATAACTCATACTTATTTATGTTATGTTACTGCCTCAGAATTCTTGTAAAGAAACAGGTTTCAACTGATCAAGAAACTCTATGTATGTAGAGGAAAAAGTTCTCACTGAATTGAAACCAAAGGCCAAGAACATATCCCACTAAATAACCCCATTGACTGACTGAATTCTTCACTCTGTAACATTTTCTTCTGCCCAAGCATCTAAAAGGTCTTGTTTCAGTCTGTGTGTAAGAGAAGGCTACCTAGGGTTTGGGAACAGTAAGCAGCATCCATAACCCTGTGGTAATTCTTCCATATAGTCATATAGCACAGAGGAAACTCACTAAAATGGCTGTTTCTCCATGTTGTGAAAGTGGTGGATTTCATTAAACATCAACAAAAGAAAATTTGAAATTTACATATTTATACTGATAATCCACAAAAAGTAGCAAAACAGAACAGATCATAAACCTTAAGTTTCCTTGTAATTTTATTAGCCCTAGGTACTGGGAATTTGAGTTTGGTTTCATTTTTTTCAGTAGTTCAGTGGCATCAGGCGGCACAGAAAATGGGGGCAGAGAACAAACACATCTATGCACTGGTCAAGAAGTAAAATCACTTAGGTAGCAGAGACTTGCCTCACTTCTGTTTTCAGTTGCTAAGCTCAAAACTGAGAAGCTCAGCCTTGTATTCTATTCAGCCATGACCTGAAAAGCTGAAATCACCTCAAATCTGTAAGCATGTGAACATATGTAAGGTGAGATGCATTGCTTAGTGCATTCACGAGGTGCTTGGTAGTGTATCACATATGACATGATAGCACATGTTTAGATCACTGCCACTGTTGCCATCTTGGCTATATGGCAATAGCTTCCTAAATCACCTCTAACTGATGGTTTTACACGTGTTTGTGCTCCTAGTCAGTCCTCGGGCAAAACCAAAATGGTGAGACTCCACAAAAGGATATTTTTCAGCCAAGAAATGAGGATATTCACTCTTGCATTGATATACAAGAGTTTCTTTCCAACTTCTCATTCAGAGGTTTGAACATGCGCTGTCACCTACCTATCTGACTTTCGTAAGCCAGCAGTGAGGCTTTTATCAACCCATCCTATTCATCATTACTCCACTATCCTCTTCCAGGGGTTTTCAAGCATTTTATATTCAATTGCTATTAGATCAGAGAATGTAAATTGCCTTCACACTTCTTTTTTCCTCAGGTGTACTATACACTAATCGCACACTTCAACCAATGTGTTTTTTTGAAGAAGCAGCAGGTCACAGAGAGCTTCCTCTAACAGGAAGCTAGACTACAAGAAGACATGGAAGGCTTGACTGCAATGAGGTATGTGCTTCTGAGAGATATTGCTCTGGATGTACAATTGCGTACACTAAGAATCTGTCCTTGGCCCAATAAAATAAAATGCAATAACTTTGTTTGAACCATGCTTAGACCATGATGTATCTTTGAATTCCTTCAACCAAAGATATTGCATTTTATTTTATTGGGCCAAGGACAGATTCTTAGTGGATGCTTAGACCATGCTGTATGCTAATACTTAAGGCATGTGAGAAATGAGTTTAAATCCCCTCTAGCAGAAGAGGAATTCTACCCATATTGCTCAGAAATATGCTGCATTCTGAAACAAAATCTAGAGGTAATGTGACTGTATTATTACTCTGTAGATGAGTTTCAGTTGCCTCCACATAAGGTTCTGATGTTATATCAAATGCCCAAGGTTATTCCACATGCTTCCCAGGTGGTACACCAGAAAGGTCCACGTGTCCCAGAGATCCTTTGTCAAATTTGGTCCCATGTGGATGGCTCAGGTATCGCTGGATATATAAAATGGCACTGGAGCCTGTGTTGAGGCAACAGAAGAAAATCCTCTTGTCTTCTGAGATTGGACTGTGGTAGTTGTCTAATAACATGAGAGTTTTCAGGTTATAAATATGAATGGACTTAAGTTCTTCATCAGGATGAGGAAGGAAACAGCCTTGTCCTAAATCTTGGCATCATTTTTGTAAGTTCCACTTGTAAGTATTTGACTTGGAGCTGAGAGTTTCATCGGGTGACAGGCTACACAAATAGAAGCATAGGTGCTGTGCAGTCTTCTGATGTATAAATCAAAGCAAGCTTGAGCCCAACTCAGAACCAACCCCAGGAGTGGCAGGTAAGATATTATCCTTATTGATGACTATTAATTTTAGCCTGTTGCATTCATTTAAGGGCAAATGATGCCTGGTTATACATACATCACACGCCCAGGGAAGCACAAAGAAATTTATGTCCAGGAGCTGTTACTGATGGGAAGGTTAAATTTAAGGTACAGCCTTATTCCTTCCAATGAAAAATATTTTTTTCCAGAGCCTGGCTGCTTTTACTTTCTTATGTCAAATTTTAAGGACAGTGGGCCTAATTCTGAGCACATTAAACCAGGTGTAAATGAGAAATAATTTCACTGGGTTGAATTTTGTTTCACTTACACTTCAAAGCCAACATTTCTTCTGAAGGTCTTGCTGTCAGCTTCACACTCAACTGAACACGTGTAGCCTTTGAAATATAGAGGAGTTGAACAAGGCTTTTAAGCAAATCCAGAAATTAGCGAAAGGGTCATTAGACTGTTTCTGTATTCAGAATTATTATTTTTTTTTAATGAAGACAAATTGTAAATTACAAAAATTAATACAAGATATTCACAGGCTTCTCTAGTCACAACATAACGAGTCATACACCAGCAACTCATCTGGTGTGTCTAAGTTAACTGCCCTTCATTACTGTGGCACTGTTATTACATATCATTGTAACAAGACATCCAGATTGGCACCAGTGTTTGCTACAGATAAGAATTTCAGCAGATCAGTTAGAGATGCTTCAAAGAGCATAATCGCTGCCCTGAGGTTACTTTAATCTCCACATCTTTGTGTGTATATGAAATAACTGCCTTCGCGCTTCTACTGTGTGAAATTTCTAAGTCATTTCAGGCTTTATATGTACACTTTACATGTAAATGGCACTGGCTTTAAATGTTTCTGAAATTCCACAACATTAAATGGAAGCATGTTCTCAGTCAATCAGTCTTTGAGCTGAATTCTCAGTTTCTTCACCATTATTTGCAGGGTAAATTAGCCCTTTGAGAAGTGGATGGGGAGAGGCATGGGCAGTGGCTCAGTACTGCCTGAATTCCTTTGTATTCCCTGATGAAGGGAATGACACTGCAGTTGTGTCAGGCTGACAGCACCTAAGTGGTAACCAGATGGCAGGGAGGATATAAAAGCAGCACAGATTTGGCAACTCCTGTTGGGGAGCAGCAACACAGACTAAGAAGACTGAAAAGGGGCTGTTCAAACTTTTCCAGCAGAAAACCTGGATGTTGCTGCCTCAGGGATGAGGGATAAATGAACTGTTTGATTTTGCCCCAGTGCCAACAACATGAACCTGAGCTGTATGGGGAGCATTTGAACCTTTGAGATGAACACCCATGGCTGAGCTCTGCTCATCTTTGCCCTTGACCCCTCAGCTTGTGCAGAGTGTAGGTACAGAGCCCCAGTAGCAGAAGTAAGACCTCCAGCTGCAGAGGAAAGAGGAGAAGGCAGCGAGCCAGGCTCCAGCTCTCCCATTCCCTAGGACTGAGGGATGGCAGATGAAGTTGTCAAGCTGCTATTCATCATATTTAAGAAGTCATGGCAGTCTGGTGACATTCCCACTGACTGGAAAAGGGGAAACTTAACCCCCATTTTTAAAAAGGGTACAAAAGAAGACGCAGGGAACTACAAGCCAGTCAGTCTCATCTCTATCCCCAGCAAAGTCATGGAGCAGATCCTCCTGGAAACTATGTTAAGGCACATGGAAAATGAGGAGGTGATTGGTGATAGCCAACATGGCTTCAATAAGGGCAAGTCATGCCTGACAAATTTGGTGGCCTTCTATGACAAAGTTACAGCATTGGTGGATAAGGGGAGAGCAAGAGACGTCATCTACCTGGACTTGTGCGAAGTATTTGACACTGTCCCGCACGACATCCTGGTCTCTAAATTGGAGAGACCTGGATTTGATGGATAGACCACTCGGTGGATAAGGAATTGGCTGGATGGTCGCACCCAAAGACTTGCGATCAATAGCTCGATGTCCAAGTGGAGATCAGTGATGAGTGGTGTTCCTCAAGGGTCGATACTGGGACCAGTACTATTTAATATCTTTGTTGGCGACATGGAAGTTGGGACCGAGTGCACCCTCAGCAAATTTGGCAACGACACCAAGCTGTGTGGTGCAGTTGACACGCTGAAGGGAAGGGATGCCATCCAGAGGGACCTGGACAGGCTTGAGAAGTGGGCCTGTGCAAACCTCATGAAGTTCACCAAGGCCAAGTGCAAGGTCCTGCACCTGGGTCGGGGGAATCCCATGCACAAATACAGGCTGGGTGGAGAATGGATTGAGAGCAGCTCCGAGGAGAAGGGCTTGGGGGTGTTGGCTGAGGAGGAGCTCAACATGAGCCAGCAATGTGCACTTGCAGTCCAAAAGGTCAACCGTATCCTGGGCTGCATCAAAAGAAGCGTGGCCAGCAGGTCGAGGGAGGTGATTCTGCCCCTCTACTCCACTCTGGTGTGACTTCATCTGGAATACTGTGTCCAGCTTCAGAGTCCACAGCACAAGGACGTGGACCTGTCCAGAGGAGGGCCACAAAGATGATCAGAGGGCTGGAGCACCTCTCCTGTGAAGACAGGCTGACAGAGTTGGGGTTGTTCAGCCTGGAGAAGAGAAGGCGCCAGGGAGACCTTATAGCAGCCTTCCAGTATCTGAAGGGGGCCTACAAGAAAGCTGGAGAGGGACTTTTTACAAGGGCATGACAGGATGAGGGGTAATGGCTTCAAACTGGAAGAGGGTAGATTTAGATTAGATCTCAGGAAGAAATTCTTTACTGTGAGGGTGGTGAGGCACTGGCACAGGTTGCCCAGGGAAGTCGTGGAGGCCCCAACCCTGGAAGTGTTCAAGGCCAGGTTGGATGGTGCTTTGAGCAACCAGGTCTAGTGGGAGGTGTCCTTGCCCATGGCAGGGGGATTGGAACTGCATGATCTTTAAGGTCCTTTCCAACCTAAATCATTCTATGATTCTATGACTGCCATGGTGTCTATGCAGCCTCTCCCTCCATGCTGGGAGCAGAAGGGCATGTGGGTGAGCAGCTGAGAGTACAGCACAGGATCACACTGCATGTTACCAATGACAATGCACTGGCTTCATCCCAGCACACCGAGTGTCTCTCAGGGGATAGTATGGGGAGTCTGTTCTGTCAGTGCTGGGAAGGAGGGACTGCCTGGGCATAGAGGCACATCGAGTGCTAAGACATCCAGAAGCATCTCTTGTTCTCACTTACCTAACTTTCTTGCCACAGCCAGGCCTGGATATGAATGTGGAGGGAAGAAAGAAAATGCCCAGTAAAGCAGCGGAAAGATTTACGCATTGTGAAAGAAAGTTATATGGATATTGGAACTCACTGTGGGTCAAAATACTGAGCCCAGGAAAGGGAGATGGAAGACTGCAGTCCTATTAACTGATACTAAAACCTACTCAAATAAGAAAGAGTGTTTGAAAAATGTGAGATACTGACATTTTATTTGACCTGAGGTGAAGGAAGGAGAGATGAGAACAAAGTTTTTACAAGCATTTAGGTACAGGATGGTGAGAGATGGTGAAGCTCTGGAAGTGGGCCACAGCTTGCTTGGTACTAATAACACACTCAGTTAAAAATTAAAATACAATTGCCCTGCTGAGATGTCTTGGTGTGGTATGTCCTAAACATGCTAATCTTCCTCCATCGCACAATGGATAAGTGAGAAGCATACACTGTTTTTAAGGCTGTTGTTTTGTTGACAGTATAGCCTTACAGAAAGGTCCAGAAATAAGTGCAGACAAATTTACTTTCCCTGTGTGTAATGGATCACTATGGTAACTTGTTACTGACTTACTGCAGTAGTCCTCTGTTGTAGGAAAGCTAACAAGCTCACATTCGTTTGTAGTTATCGATATAAAAAATATTCTTGAGAGTCTACCTAACCTGTTAGCAAGTTTTTAGCAATGCAAAGCCTATTAATTTGTGCATCTCCAGCTCTTCAGGTACAGGAAACTGCAAAAAAAGGTATTTATTGCTTTATCTGTCACACAGGTTTGGTAGGTGTTTTCATTCATGACTGTGTATCAGTGTGCTGCACTTGACTGCGTACAGCAACTGTGTGCTGCTGCACTGTGTGAATGTGGGTTTCAGAGAAACAGAACAAATTTTAGGGAATCATTTGATTCCTTGGACAGTTAGTAAGATGAATATATGGAAACATGAAAACTGTAACAATGGAACTAATTTTGTATCAAGTATCTAACTCATAACTCAGGTTTGGGACCTTGCTCTGCTGGATGCTTACTCTGTATCTGGAGAGTTTAATGCAACATACATGCATATATGTTAACAGCTTAGATTTTTGGGTAGTTTTCTGCCATTCTCCCATGAGGCATTTTGCTTGAAGGGATAATTTCAGTATGGCATCATATGACAGATGACATAAACAGCTTTTGCATGAAGTTGATTTTTGATTGCCTTTTTTCCATGTATCTAAAATGAAAGCAATTTGACTGGAAAGTGTAAATCTGTTAATTGCCTCTCAATATGTCATCTGTTTTCTCAGAGCAAAACAAATATGTTTATTTTTAGTGAAAAATGTGAATGTAGGTCCATAATAGTTACAGCAAGCCTGACACCGGTTTAGGTAGAGTCCCAGTTCTCATACAAACATCCTAAACTTCAGGCTGTGGTCAGTCTTCTGTTGGGTCTGAGTACACAAAATTACCTTTAAAAATCAGAGCAGATATGGCAGAGGAATTGAGAGATAACTTGAAAGCTCTTGAACCTGGGCTTTCAAACTTCCATTCGACCTCCCTGTCTTGGGATTAGGCAAAGTCCTGGCCGTGCAGTAGAGCACCGCATTCAAGTTAGTTTTAGTGGGCACGTCTGCACAGTACAGCACCACACACAGGTGCTACCTCAGCTCCCAGACACACTACAGCAAGAGGACTTCTGTGGCCCTTATCTAATGGGTTTATACAGCTTCTAGCTGCAAAGCTGCATCTTTTAGTGTTACCTTGGAGATCCCTCGCAGTGGTCTCGGTGTGTCCAGCCCTGTCCATCTGAGTGAGGACCCAAGCCCAGCCTCTGGGACCTTCCTACTTGAAGCTGCACCTAACCTTCCATACAGCAATGAAGTTTCAATTCACAAATCTTTCAGGAAAAAAATAACGACAAAACCACTCCAGTTCTCTGTCAGATAGCTCAGTATCTGTTCTGATTAGTACAGAAACTCTCCTTGTTCAAGCTGAGGTTTAATTCCCTTTCCATATTTGTTTTTTATCTATTCAGTGCCCTCCTTTCCATAGCTGGCCCACGATGCCCATGCAGTTTCACTGTTCAATTGTCTTTAGGGTCCTTACACACATCTGCGTAAGTATCTCAAGGGCATTCACTTCCAACAGAGACTAGTGGACTCATTTGTCTGCTACATTACACAGCAATAAATGCTGAAAACCCCAATTTAACATTATTTTGGCTGACCCCTAAATGCAGAGACTTCCTCTGCTTTATAAGAGATGAAGAGTGAATTGTCTGAAATAAATGACTTGCAGGAAAAGGTTTGGAACAGATCAGACCACTTGTGGCAGTTTTCATCCTGAGGGATATCTGTCAGTTGTCTTACAGAAAATGTTCTTTTATAAAGTAAAAAATAGTTGGCACTAAGCCTCAAGTTACAAGCTTTGAGTTGAAAAAACTTCCAATAGCAGAAAAACATGAAAGCAAAACCTGTGAATTAATTACAGCAAGAAAAGAAAGCTATAGACATAAAGCTTTCTCCTACCAGTGTGTTACACAATTCAGTAATGGAAGACTGTTTAGACACAGCTGGGGAAGAGATTGTCTTTTAATTCTGTGTTTGTGCGTAACTGGCACAGTAGGGTTTAATGCATGGTATTTCTCTTAGGTTGCATCCTCTAATTTTCTAGGTCAAGGAACTGGTAGAGCTCATTTTAACATTCTTCTGGCCTGTTTGCCAGGACTTCTTTTTCCTGGAAATGTAGGTGCAAGGAGGAGAGGGTTGGAGAACAAAAACAGATGGACATGTGATTTGGGATTGGGATGAGCCCTGAACATGTCTTTGCACCATGGATTAATCCTAGTATAGACACAGCTGGTACTGCAACACAGACTTCCACTGAACATGGAGTTAGAAAAGGTTCTAAGGCCTTTACTGAATGGGCATTAAATAGTGAAAATTTCACAAATATAAAAAAAGCTACTCTGGAATGTCAGGAAATGCCAATCCATGGAAGAGGATGGAAGGTCAGGCTGGTACTGTGGCAGGGCTTGTAAATTGTATTCAGGGACAGAACATTGGTAGGAGACACACATTGCTACAGCAACAGAAGACAAGTAAATTCTGTGTGCCAGACTCGAAATCTGGAGACATCTGAAGCCCTTGTAGACTGAAGGCAGGTGGTGGGTGCCATATGCCTTCTCAGGAGTCTAGGGAGCCATGGCTTGGAAGAAGCTTCTGTTGCATAGGTGCAAAACTCTACTTATGGAGTAATTCTTAGTAGTACAATGTCAAATACAGGGCAGCAGTGGCCTATCTTGGCCTATCTTGGATCTGGAACTATTTAATATTTTCACTAGTGGCCCAGATGATGAAAGATAATATGCTTATTAAATCTACAGATGGCACCAATCTGTGAAGGATAGTACACGGAGGGGAGGGCAGAACAGACTGCAATTTTATTCTGTATCTCAGGAGTCACCGCATGAACAATCCCGTCATCATGCAGTGCTGTTATCATACATGTGTGGAGAGCCTGAGGCAGGCTTCATCCATTCACTAGCAGCAGCAGTGGAAAGCCATGGGAATTTGTGAGGCAAGGGGCTTAGAGACAGCATATGCACTTAAGGTCGGCCTGTAAAGGCTTGGTCATGTGAAAGAGATTTAGCAAGGTACAGTGTGCAAGTAAATCACAAACTGAGGTGTGCATATGAAGGCTTTGAGCTCAGACACGACCTGCAAGGACTTCCACAGCATTCCAGCACTTCTGATATTTTTTTATTGTTTAACTCACTAAATTGAGCTGTAATTCACTTCAAGAACAATGGAAAAAGGACTACTTGCCTGAGTTCTCTTTTATTTTTATGTCTCCTGGAAATGTCTAGAAAGCAATGAAATCGATGGTTTAATATCTGTGGAAATTTATGAAAACAACAGGCTTTAATTTCCTAATATAATTGCTGAATTGATTTGCGTATGCAGCAAACTGCTCTGATTTTCTTAGTGGCAATAATAAAGTAGTGTCTGCAGTAATTTAGCAGGTGTTCACAGCTATTCCAAGTGGATGTAAAAGGTTACCACTTTGATTTAAAAGGTTCATTCAAACTCCTCTTTCACTTTGCAGAAGTCTAATGGAAGATGAAAGGTTCAAGGTAATGAGAAGAAAGCCCATTTGAATCCAGGATATAATTTCTTTCCAGAGAGTCTGAGGTTTTTTTCTTGTCTTTAGGACATTCTGATAAGGGCTTTTTTTTTTTTTTTTTTTT
>VFFE01009022.1:406071-512956 GCA_008921705.1 Burhinus oedicnemus | reverse complement strand
ATTAGCCCAGCTGAAGTGCATCTACACTAATGCACACAGCATGGGGAACAAACAGGAGGAGCTGGAGGCCATTGTACAGCAAGGGAACTATGATATATTTGCCATCACAGAAACGTGGTGGGAAGACTCGCACAACTGGAGTGCTGTGACTGATGGCTACCAACTTTTCAGAAGGGATAGGCAAGGAAGGAGAGGTGGTGGGGTGGCCCTCTATGTTAGGGGCAGTTTTGAATGCCTAGAACTTAACAATATGAATGACAGTGTTGAGTGTTTATGGATAAGAATCAAGGGGAAGGCCACTAAGGCAGACATTGTGGTGGGAGTTTGTTACAGACCCCCCCCAATCCGGATGTGGAGACTGATGAAGTATTCTATAAGCAGCTGGCAGAGGTCTCGCGATCGCTTGTTCTCGTGGGGGACTTCAGCTTCCCAGATGTCTGCTGGAAGTATAACACAGCAGAGAAGGGACAGTCCCGGAGGTTCCTGGAATGTGTGGAAGATAACTTCCTAACACAGCTGGTGAGGGAGCCAATGAGGGGAAGCACCCTACTGGACCTACTGTTTGTTAACAGAGAAGGCCTTGTGGGGGATGTAAAGGCTGGAGGTCATCTTGGGCAGAGTGACCATGAAATGGTAGAATTTTCAATTCTTGGAGAAGCAAGGCAGGGAGCCAGCAGAATGGCCACCTTGGACTTCCAAAGGGCAGACTTTAGCCTGTTTAGGAACATGGTTGAGAGTGTCCCTTGGGAGACAGTCCTGAAGGGCAAAGGTGCCCAGGAAGGCTGGTCATACTTTAAGCAGGAACTCTTAAAAGCACAGGAGAAGGCCATCCTCATGTCCCGAAAAACAAGCCAATGGGGAAGAAGACCAGCCTGGCTAAATAGCTTTGGCTGGACCTCAGGAACAAAGGGAAAGTTTACATTCTTTGGAAAAGGGGGTTGGCAACTTATGAGGAATACCAAGATGCAGTGAAGCTATGCAGGGGGAAACTTAGAAGGGCCAAAGCCCAAGCAGAACTCAGCTTGGCCACTGCAGTTAAAGATAATAAGAAGAGGTTCTTTCAGTATATCAACAGAAAAAGGAAGACTAGGGAAAATGTAGGCCCACTGATGAAAGAGATGGGCACCCTAGTGGTGGAACACACAGAGAAGGTGGAGTTACTGAATGCCTTCTTTTCTTCGGTCTTCACTGCTAAAGCTGTCCCTCATGAATCCCAGACCCTGGAGGCAAGGGGGAAGGTCTGGAGAGAGGAAGGTTTTCCCTCAGTTGAGGAGGACCGGGTTAGAGACCACTTGGCCAAGCTGGACATCCATAAGTCCATGGGCCCTGATGGGATACATGCGTGAGTGCTGAGAGAGCTGGCAGATGTTATTGCTAGACCACTCTCCATCATCTTTGGAAGGTCATGGGGAACAGGAGAGGTGCCTGAGGACTTGAAGAAGGCCGATATCGCTCCAATCTTCAAAAAGGGCAAGAAAGAGGACCCAGGGGACTACAGGCCGGTTAGTCTCACCGCTGTCCCTGGGAAGGTAATGGAGTGATTTGTTCTGGATGTCATCTCCAAACACATTGAAGAACAGGAAGTTATTGGAAGTGGTCAACACAGATTTACCAAGGGTAAATCATGCTTGACCAATCTGATAGCCTTCTAGGATGTTATAACTGGTTGGCTGGATGAGGGGAGAGCAGGAGCTGTCATCTACCTTGACTTCAGCAAGGCTTTTGACGCTGTCTGCCATAACATCCTCATTAGGAAGCTGAGGAAGTGCGAGCTAGGTGAGGAGGCAGCGAGGTGGATTGAGAGCTGGCTGTGTGACAGAACTCAGAGGGTTGTGATTAATGGAGCAGTGTCAAGTTGGAGGCCTGTAACCAGTGGTGTCCCCCAGGGGTAAATACTCGGTCCAATCTTTCTCAATATATTCATCAATTATCTGGATGAGGGGACAGAGTGTATCCTCAGCAAGTTCGCTGATGATACCAAACTGGGAGGGGTGGCTGACACTCCAGAGGTCCATGCTGCTGTCCAGCATGACCTGGACAGGCTGGAGTGCTGGGCAGAGAAGAACCTAATGAGGTTCAACAAGAGCAAGTGTAGGGTCCTGCACTTGGGGAGGAAGAATGCTAGGCATCAATATAGGCTAGGGGTGGACCTGCTGGAAAGCAGTTCTGAGGAGAAGGATCTGGGGGTCTTGGTAGATAGTAAATTATCCATGAGCCAGCAATATGCCCTTGTCGCCAGGAAGGCCAATGGAATCCTGGGCCACATAGGGAAGAGTGTGGCCAGTAGGTCGAGGGAGGTCATTCTCCCCCTCTACTCGGCACTGGTGAGGCCACAACTGGAATACTGTGTCCAGTTCTGGGCTCCCCAGCTCAAGCGGGACAGGGAACTTCTGGAGAGAGTCCAGCAGAGGGCAACAAAGATGATTGAGGGATTGGAGCATCTCCCTTATGAGGAAAGGCTGAGAGAGCTGGGACTCTTTAGCCTGGAGAAGAGAAGGCTGAGGGGAGACCTTATTCTTGCTTAGAAGTATCTAAAAGGTGGGTTGAAGGAGGATGGAGGCAGACTCTTTTCAGTGGTTCCCAGTGACAGGACGAGGGGCAACGGGCACAAGTTGGAATGTAGGAAGTTCCATTCAAACCTAAAAACTTCTTTACGGTGAGGGTGACCGAGCACTGGAACAGGCTGCCCAGGGAGGTTGTGGAGTCCCCTTCTCTGGAGATTTTCAAGACCTGCCTGGATGCAGTCCTGAGTAATGTGCTGTAGGCATTCCTGCATCAGGAGGGGAGTTGGACTAGATGATCTCTAGAGGTCCCTTCCAACTCTAAAAATTCCATGATTCTGTGATTCCATGATTCCGTGATTCCGGGTGCACTCAATCCCGCTGTCCATGTTGCCAACAAAGATGATAAACAGCACCGGTCCCAGTACCAACCCTTGAGGAACACCACTCGTCACTGATCTCCACTTGAACATCGAGCTATTGATAGCAACCCTTTGTGTGCGACCATCCAGCCAGTTCCTTATCCACTGAGTGGTCCATCCATCAAACCCAGGTCTCTCCAATTTAGAGACCAGGATATCTTGTGGGACAGTGTCAAATGCTTTGCATAAGTCCAGATAGATGACATCTCTTGCTCTCCCCTTATCCACCAATGCTGTAACTTCGTCATAGAAGGCCACCAAATTTGTCAGGCGTGACTTGCCCTTATTGAAGCCATGTTGGCTATCACCAATCACCTCCTCATTTTCCATGTGCCTTAGCATAGTTTCCAGGAGGATCTGCTCTGTGATCTTGCTAGGCAGAGAGGTGAGGCTGACCAGCCTCTCTGAACAGGAGTACATGACCATATGAGACATGGTCACGCCATGTCTCGTATGGTCATGTACTCCTGTTCAGAGAGTGGCAGCTCTCCCCGTGCTCCCTTGCCTGCTGTGAGCAGCTACACAGGGTGAGCTCAGGGGAGGCTAAGCCTCCCAGTGCACCCTGCAGCAGATATGGAACTTGCTTTGTTCAAAGCGTCGCACCTTAGGGCAGTTTTGTAAGCAACAAAAAGCTGAACTTACAGGACTTTACTCACTTCATTCTCCTGTAAGCATAGAGTAACTATGTGACTAGAGAAACAGTCAATAGCAAACTCTTTTCACTGTCGGCCAAGAGCAGTGTCAGCGGGAGCCAATTTTCTTCACTGTGAGGATTGTTAGTGCTGTCCACCCAAACTTGCCACACCAGCAGCAATAGACTAAAAACATTTAAAATCTCTTCCAGCATTGTAAGAATCACAGTGATCCTATGACAAAAGTCAATTGTACATAACGCCTGCCACTGTGAAGTGTAAGATAGCACAATGGAAAATCACTGCTAGTGCCAAAGGCCAACATGACCCCTGACTGGAAACAACTGACTTGTAATTTTAAGGGTTAAAGCTAAAATATTATTCTGCAGTAATTCCTCATCATATATCACGAAGTACAGCAAAGTGCAGGCAATTATGGTCTCAGTATAGGCTGTTTAGAATTATCAGAAGCATAATACAGAAACATAGTGAGATTTGTTCCGTTGAACAGATCCATGATAAACTTCTGTAAATTCATCCATAATACCCACCGTTTGAAATAAGAAAATTCAGATAAATCAGTACTTGCAATCTTCTGCTCCATTGCCTGACACCTCTTACAAATTGTTACTAGCTTTTCTTGTCTTGTTACAATATCATAATCTGTGTAATCTGTATTAGCCTATAGGCTCCTTAGTGCAAAAGAATAACCTTCAGAAAGATACTGAGTCTGGAAGCATGATCATTTTCATACATTGTCTTGTAGATGCTGTGGCAAATTCCTAAGATGTCATCTGAAAGAGAACTCGGTTTACTTCCTATTATACAAATGTCTGTAGACCTATTGCCATAGAATTTGGTCCCCTTCAATTTAATTTGAAATAGTAGCATCCTCTGCAACTGGCAGGCATCCCTAGAAGTGGGTGGGTTTTTTACAATGGTTTTGTAAAGGAGTTTTTTAAAACAGATTAGAGTCAGTTAATGAAGGTTCTCAAACTAATTTTAAGCAAAGGGGTAAATAATCTAGTTTGTTGGATGGATTGATGACCTCCTTTTGACAAGTGTGTCCTGTTTTCCCACTTGCTGTTAGTTTTTAATGTGCAGTTGCAGACATTCAGGCTAGCTAGGCTGACGCCCCAGAGGAAGAAAAATCAGCAATGCAATCAAGTATTTTCCAAGTGTAATTTTGTTTTATTGCTCACATACTCCAGTCCTGAAATAAAGGTGGTTCAACAGACGCTTGCAGAATGCAGCTCTATCTCAAAAATGACCGCAGGACAAATATCAAACTTTCCTCATCTTCATTATCCTGGAACAGTCACTCACAGTCTATATATAGGACACTGCATAAAAAAAAAAATCCAGAACCTAAACTACCAACACTGTCTAGCATATCTATATATTTCTCCCTAGACAAAGAAATTTGTAAAACCGTGATTACTAGTACTATTTGGTGTTACAGGCTACAACCATGTGCTTAATACTGTGCCTCTGGTCTGCTGCTGTGACTGTTTTCAATCACAGTGCAACCAAACAGCAAGTTTGTGGGACTGAGATTTGTGCAAAGAAATCCCTGTCCTCTCTTTTTAGAAACTGATTCTAAGATGATTTAGTTTTGCAGAGGTGATAGGCTGCTTTCTACCCTTTTTTCTTTCTGTATAATTCAATGGTGATAACTGAGGTTTGTCGAAAAAGGCAATGTGTTTGTTTAGGTCAAGGATAGGTGATGGGTAGCAGAAGTACAACAGCTTTTTCCAACTCTGTTTCAGAAACAAGAGATGACAATTTGTTCTCTGTGTTCTGAGTGACATAACTCAGCATTCAGGTGTGGTGCAGCAGATGCTGAGTGTGCAGGAGCACTTGCAGGCACCCCACTCTGCAGACTGACTGTAATCTCCTACTTGAAGCTACTTCACATCTCCTCTGACAAACGGCCAGTGAAGTGAGTGAGAAAAGATTGGGGTACAGAGTTGAAGTGAGCTCTTGATTAGCCTGCATATTCCCTTTTCACTTTCAAGTGATATCTAAAAGAGAAAAAAGCCAGATATTGCTTCTCTGAGAAGCACTAACTGGCTGATGCACAATGGTCTATGATTTCCTGCTGACTTTGCAGCCCAGAGAAGGATCCAGTGCCAGGGGAGCACTGGGCTTTCCTCTGAAATTGTAATGCTGGGGGATGGACTCTGCCACCCTCCCTGACCTTCTTTTTTTCAATAATTCAGATAAGGGAGGAAAATTTGCTTTCACTTTGGCTCTGTGGCAGCAATTGATCCTTTCTTACCATCATCTTTCACTTTATACAAAATGCTTTCTTCACCAAGATATAAAGAATTATTCCTTTGTATCTATGCCAAGTGAAATATCATGAACACTCTTTTTATACATCTTGTTTAATAGTGCTGGGACACAAACATACAAAATCCCAAAACCTATATGTTGTTCCTTGCATTTCTACTTCATTATCAATGGAAACTGATTTCAATGCAGATAAAAAGAGAGACAGCAAGTTCATAAGGCTAATATCCATGAGAGTGAAGAAAAGCACACCCAGCCCTGCACAGGGTCAGGCTGCCCCTGCTCAAAGCCTGCTCTGGCACATGCAGCTGGGTGACCCCAGGTCTGGCCCCGGTGGGCAACCCCCTTATTGTACCCTGGCAAGGCACATACAGGGGCAGCTTGGAAGGTAATAGCCTCGTGGTGTCAGATCCAAGATCTTCAGTGCAATCAGGAGTCTCATATGCACCCATCAGTCAGCATTGTCCTCCCAAAGTGAAGTTTTACTTGCAGGTAAGTTCAGCCAGTCTACAGGTACTGTTTCTGCAGTTTTACTGAGTAAAAATCAGTAGTGGAAGTTGCATCATTGAAACGGAGTAGAAGAGCAGGAAAATGCTGCCACGTGCCCATATCAGGAATTGGCTGGGTTTCTGTGTTATTCAGGCATAATGTGAATGCAAAATAAGCGTGTTTCGTTCATGGTACAGTATAAAATCCTCACTCTAGTTCCCCCAAAACTTCTGTTCCTTTCACATCGTTCACAGAAAAACAGAACAGCTGCCAAATCTAAGCCAGCATAATTACAAAAAGCAAAACCTAAATGAATATCTGGACAAAACCCAGGTCCTTAAAGGTACTAAGGCAATTAATTCAGCGTTTGAGTGCTTACATTTCTGTAAAGTTTATCATAAAGCTAGGTATCAAATAGGTTTCAGGCTCCAGGGCAGCTTTTCAGTTTGGCCTCACACTGCTCTTCTGTGGTATCTCAAAGTGTCTTTTGTGTTAGAAACACTAAATTTTCTAGACAAAATGATGCAATTAATCAAATACAGTACATTTGACTGTGCACCCAGCAATTATAAGATCTGGCATTTCATTTGCTTCTGCTTATAATCCAAACTAGCCATGACTTCTTCAGACCCTATGGCCCAAATCAGGTTGAGGAAACCAAATAGGTTATATTGGGATACTAAGGATAATTACTCCAATTAGAAAATCAGTGGGCATTTCTTTGTTGTCCCTTGATTGTCCACACAGAAAATCAATCAGGGGTGGCAAATTGCATGCAAATAGACTGGAGAACAGTGCCTGTTCAGGTATGATCCCTACTTATGGTACAGTTTGAGCTCAGGGCTATCAGTTATTTGGGAGACTGTGGAACACTTTTGAATACAACTGTTAAAGGTAGTATTGGCATAGTTAATGAGAACTCTGCAAATATAAGAATAAAATACTAAATAATGCATGTAAAAATAAGCATTTTAATGGAGCTGATGAAATGATCCTGTTGAAGAAATATTTTTACCTGCTTGCAACACAATGGCATTGTTGAAATAAAATGAGAAAACCAATGTATGCATTAAGCTTTTGTCAAAACTTGATGTGTTTCCATGAAATGTCTTTGTTCCAACAAAATGGTGCCTTCTAATAAAAAAATGTGCCATGAGATTTTCCCATCACTTCTCATTTCATGCTTCTAACTGTTCTATGCCTTTTTGAAAGTTTCACTTGTATTGTTCTATTGCAGAAACATTTGTTGTGCTCCAAAAGATATAGAGAAAGGACTGTCTTCTTTTTCATGAAACAAATGCTTAAAATACATTCTGAGGTTTAATTTAAGGAAGAACTCATGAGGAGGAACTCCATCATTATGCAGGTTGTGTATGTGCTGTGCGGTAATTAGCGACATGACACATGAAGAATGTTTCTTAAGAAAAACAAAAGTCAAATGACAAATTCTTGTGGGTTTTTTTCTGTAGTTCCTTGAAGAAGACGAAATGTATTTGCTTACATAGCTGAGATATTCAAGTTTGGCAATAATCATTTAAATCTTCAGTTGCTGAAATCTTCCCAGCACATGTTGAGCCAATACCAAATGTTCATGTCAGCCAGACTTGACAGAGGCTTGAGCAAGCCTGTCTGCTAATTCTAGACCCTGAGTGGCATGACCCCCCAAGTTTAATGGAGAAGCTCGTATTTATTTGCTCCTTCTGCCCTGACTCAGGTTTTGTTTCGTATGGTCCGATGATTTTCGTTACTGACTCTGATTCTGTCTTAATTAGTTTGCAATGGAAAATAAGAGTTTTGGGGAAAGAAAGTTCACTCTGTCTTTCTATTGAAATATTCTATAATGGCTACAGCAATGCCTTTGGCAGGACATCTGTGGAAGGGGACTTCAGGATGGTGAATGACTTCATTAAAGATGTGTTCTGGGCGCTTGTGAAGTGTAGAAAAAGTCATTCAATTTAGCATCTAAGCTCCTTTGCAACTTTTTTGCTGGTAGAGCCTGGAAAAGAACGTAATTTTCCTAAAGCTAACTCTGGGCTTGTGGCCAAAAGGTAACAAGTAGTGAAGTCTTTGAAAGCTTGAAGAGTAGCTAAAAACAACAGCTGGATCTTTGGCTGGTGCAAACAAGAATGCAACAATGGAGTTTGATGGGCTGGTTTTGTAGTCTGATGTAATTCTCTTTTCATAGCTGCTTTTTGTTCTGAAATGATCTGCTTAAAATGACTAAACAGCAGACAATAAGGATCAGAAACTTCATTAGTAGTCAACTAATTCTTAATTCTTGCATGTAAGTTGTGGTTACTTGTGTGTGCAGTCATCTGCCCAGCTTTTAGTCACAAAAGCAAACTGTGACCTGTGCTTATAACCTTTTTCCTGTGCAAAATATCAGAAGTCTGGTTTTGACAGCGAGCTAATAAAGTTACCTGTAAACAAGAACAGTGCACTCTGTCCTGGTTTGAAGTAAAACGGAACCAATTTTATGTTCAGTAATTTCACTTTTCAGCTAAGCCTCTTCTAACCAACTGAACTCTCTGAAATTAACGGTGTATTTATCAGACACTGTCGTCTTCTAGCAGTGATAAGATGTTTATATTTCATGCCAAGGAATGGTATGCAGAGAGGCTCTTGCTTATACTTATTGCTATAACAACCAAGAGCAGCCAGCTTTGTTATTTGCCCCGTTGGAGGGTGGGAAGTGGAAAAGCGTAGAGGGGTCACAGCTGTGGGGAGGAGCGGACAGGACAGGTGACCCAAAGCTGACCAACAGGGTATTCCATCCCATCTGCCTCATGCTCAGTATAAAAGCTGAGGGATCAAAGGGTCAGCCCTCTTTCTTCAATGGCTGGCATCTGAGGAGGATTCTGTATGTTTGTCCACCTTTGATCTCGATCCATGCATTCCTGAATCCAGTTCTGGAATCCAGTTCCCATCTGTCACTGAGTCCAGTCTGGGACTTTCCCAGTGCCTGCTGGTGATGTGATCATCATCCTGGGAGCTTGATTTTCTTTTTATTCTATTATTAATGTTTTCATTAAAGTAGTTTAGTTTCCTTTTAGACTCATAAGTCTCTTTTCTCTCTCATCCTTCTCTCTCTGAAGGGAGATGTTCTACCTTCTGTGAGGGGGAGAAAAGTAAAAGAGAGCATCTGTCATTCGTTTTAGTGACCTTACAAAACACCCTGTTATATTTTAATGTAAATAAGAACAAGGTGAGAACCTTTAAATATGCAACTCAGTGCTGTTGACTACTTCAGTGTTAGTACACTAAGTAATTTTAGAAGTGACAGAGATCTTTGAAATGAAAATTACTGGCTCTTGGTTCTGTAACTGTAATTTTTTAAAACTGGGGTTGATGCCAACAAGATATGTGACTCTTGATGGAGATGACCCATCTTCCAAATAATCTTTCTGGATTAATTTTTTCCTGTAAATTTAAGAAAAATTTAGGTTAATTGGATCCTCAAATGTGCTTAAATATGAAAATTATTTTTTTGTTTCGGAGGCACTTTTATAATTCATTTTAACCACGATACAGGCTATTATTCTGTGTTTCAGGTAAAAAGTTAAAAAACATTTTTAAGACAAATTCCATAAAACCCAAACCCTCAGCACTCCGCAGTGCATGCAGGTCTTCACACCAGTTTATTAAAAAGGCAGTAAATATTCAGAGCTGTGTCAGGATTTGGCTGATGTCATTATCTCTGTCTGAAAGTGATGGAGAGGCTGTGCCAGGTTATCATTCAAGCTTCAACTGTGTCACATAATTTTAAGAAAAGTAGTAGCACCTCATTTAATTGCCTTGGTAAGCAGTAGCTGGCATGACAGCCAGACCCCGTCCAGAGACAGTACAACTTGATTCACTTCTAAACGTGCTTCATGCCAATGTCTTTATAACTGATCTCAAGGCAAGAGTAAGGGAGCAGAGAATATAAGCAGCCTGCTGACACACAGCAGGGAAACTTAACTGCTATGGAAACAAGAGCAGTTTAGCAAAAGGAAAATTTACCAGGTAGGTTTCTACAATCTGCTTGACATTTTACAGATGCATGGGGAAAAAAAAATAGTTAAAAAATACTGAAGCGTTACCACATATTCTTCTGCATTTATCTATTGATGGCCTAGTTAGGAATGGGTTTGCACACAATAAAATAACCTTGACACTGGATTTTTGGTCTTGTTTTGTGGAGCAGTGTTCCTCTGTCAGGCATTGTCCAGGCATGGGTACTAGCCCCAGTTATCTTACAAACCAAATAAATTTTGCCTCATGTTTGCTAAAAAAAATATAATTATTATTGCTTTAAGGAAAAAATGGTGAGCTTTGTTACTGCATTTAATGTTTGGCTGTGCTTTGACTTCATCTGGGAGTGTCAGTTTGAAGAAAGCACTATTTCTGCCTTTTCTCCTCAGATAAAATTGAGAAGCACCACCTGTCTGGAAAGAAACTTAATTTTCATGGTTTCCAGAGCAGAGTTGCAGAAGTTCTTGGATAACCTTCAGAGAAGCAGTGACTCTCCTGCATGCTGGTGTGAAGCACATCTCCGAACTCTAAGGTTTGTCACCAGCATTTGGCAGGCTGGTTTATTTGTGGACTAGTTATTACATTATTCACCTCTCTGCACCACAGCTGCCTCCATCCCTTTACAATGATGTAAAGTGAAAATGTGCTGTCATGTTTGTCGTAACATAAATAGATTTATAAAGTAAATAATGCCAGCTGTCAGGAAAGACTTAAATACTTGTGCTCAGGCTCATCATGAGTGATAAGGTTTGGTTTTCTGCCCTTCTTGTTTATGCACAATTCTGAAAGCAGCTTTGCCAATAATATGAAGTACTTGCCATCTTAAAAACCAAATTGAAAAGATATAGGACACCCAGACATGTTTCCTATGTGGTATTACACACACTGCTTTCTCTTAACATTTATTAAAATCAGAATAGAATACCTTCCAGAAAATGTCATAAGGAAAAGAAAAATTAATAACTATTAATGGAATCAACATGAAGTACCAAAAAGATTCATTTTCATTTGCTTGGGCAATACAAGTAAATAGTTCATGCTGTGAGCCTGCCCCAATGTGTACACAGTGTGAGAGAGAATGCGTAATCCTACGTAACTAATGAAACTGCTTATAAGTGGGGAGGAAGATGCAAGATATGTATATGGCACTTTGGACAGCTAGGGCTCAATTCAGGTGCATAAATACAAGAACCTAATACTGTTTGAGTTACTTTATGATATCCTGGTCATGCTCAGTTTTAGATAAGTAAGTGGCTTTTAGCTATCAAGAGTTAGGTAAAATGTTTTCTATGCTTTCAAACCCCAGGAAGCTGACACCATGTGAACTTCTGATAAAATCACATATATCTGCGACCGCTTATGGGAAGAGGTGAATGCTTGTGCAAAAGATCACTAAATCTCATGTATTTCCAAGCTAGATAGCATCAAATTCTCAAATAATAAGATGTGGCAGATTATCTTTATAAATTTTTCATATTTCTGTCTGACATTGCTACTGAAATTATAGTGCCCTCAAAACCTACATAGAGAGTGGATGGATGTTGCTTGGCTATGTTCCTTGTATTTGCACGGCCAGCTTTAAATGAATTATTTTTAGGCTCCTGCTTCTCAGAAATGAGGTGTGCAGCTGGTTCTGAACTTCTGTAGTTTTCTACTCACTGATCAACCAAACACTAGCAAGTCAGACTCCACCACAGTCTTTGAAGAGGGGCTTTAACCTTACCTCCATTTTACAGAGTTAAAAACAGAGGTATAATAGAGGACAATAACCTGTCAAGTTTGATCTTCAAACTTGAGAGACATCCCTTGTGAATTCCCTTTTCTTCCACAGACCTCTGCTCTGAAGCTCAGGAATCTTCTGACTACAGTGAAGCCGCTGCCACATGGCTTCTACTGGCCATTTCGCAGGTGAGTGTTGTCTCATTTACTTAGGCATCCGGCCTGCCTGTTGGTCCTCCCTTGCACACTATGAGCTCTCTGAGGCAGAGGCTGTTATTTTTGTTCTGTGATCCTCCAGCAAGCAGCACAAAGGGACTCTGCTTCATGGCTGAGGCCCCAGGGGGCACAGTACTCCATGCAATAATATAGACAATATGCATCACATGTTCAGAATAGCGGAATAACCAAGAGCACATTGCAGACCTCTGTGCCAAGGCCTGAACTTTGTCCACTCATCTGTCTACTTTTCCTAGTGACGTGCTTGCTGGAATATGTAGGTTAGTTTAAATACAGAACTTTCTGAATGCTATTGATGGCATATTTAGTTCCCTGGTAATTATTTTTTATGTTGCCATTAACCAGGCTTTGATGATTTTTCACCTAAGTGTGATTAAACATAATTCTCTTAAAAAGAGCTGGTCTATTGAGCCTCAAAAGGGTTTTGTTTCTCTAGGACTTGACACTGTCTGACATAAGCTTAAGGGAATTTAGCTGTCAGATATGGTTCATGAGACAGATGTGGATTCAGAAATAGCTCCCATGGTCTGGACCACTGTGATTCTTGTTGAGGGCCAGCTGCTCATTATTATTTGATTTGGATCCTGGTTTTGGTTTGTTTATTTGTTTATTTGTTTTATGAGTTACTCAGTGGTACTGACTTTGTGATTAACTTAGACCAAGCTGCAGTAGAGCCTTGAAGGGTCAGATGAAAGACCATGACATAGAATTTTCTTTGAAGTTTGCGTGTACATGGATTCCTACCACCTTGTCATCAGCCCAGCCATCAGCCCTGGGTCCAATCCAGATCCCAGGGACAGTGTTGCACGATGTCGCATGTGATTTGGCCCTCTCTGGGCTGCTTGCACACCACCTCAGTCATTCAGTTGCTTAAAACAACTTCTCACTCAGCATCAAAGACAAGACAAGCACTTAGATATATAGGCAAACTAAAGAAGGACAGATGATTTCCTGTGCCACTGTAAAAATACAAAGGTCAGACTCATTTCCCAAGTGTCACTATAGCTAATAGGGACAAGCGATCAGGACTATGACTACATGGTCAGATGAGGAATAAGACATACAGGGAACCTCCTTTGTGTCCTTATCTATGATAGTAAGCCAGATGCTAATTTACTATGGAAATGTCTGAGAATGTACAGAAGCTGATCTTTATCTTCCTCTCTGATATGCCAGGCAGGAGGCAATGTAGGAAGGCCATCTTTGTTGTTTAGTGATAAGGCACTTCCTAACATATAGCCAAGACTGCAATGAGAGTTGGATGTCAGAATACCTTTGGATCTGACTCAGACGCCCCTTCACTGAAACTTCTTGAAACTACGGCATTGAAATTACTGAACCATAAGAAAGCAAGCTACTTTGACAAAGCTCTGCAATACAGACATGGGCTTGAAAGCACCAGATTGTTTGTCTCAGAGGCAGGTGTGCACTCAGGATGTATTTATATGGTACATGCCAGGTAGGCATGAGCCAATCTTGCCTGGGCTGAATCCTGACCAAAAGCTGTATTGCTTTGATTAGTATGGTGCTAAGCCCAGGCCTGTGAGGCTTAAGCATAAGACATTGTCATAGGCCCAGTCCTAAAAAAGTATTTTGGCACAGCACTTCTCTTGGAGTGTGGACAGAGCTTGCTCACGTTTGCTTGTGACTCACATGTGCCAAGTGGACACCTGCGGATGGACTGACCTTCGAGACAATGTGACAAACTGATGTTTGCAGGTTCATTTCCCATGCATCCCAAATACTTGCCTTGCAAGACAAATGACTGGTTTTTGTCTGCAGTGCCCCACTGTGCTTTGTAATACCCGTGTAGAGCACTAGGCCTGTAACTGTCAAGACTGAACAAAGAATTCTAACCTCCCATTTCCACCATCAAAGTTCATTAGAAAACAGCATGCAAATTATGGAAGGCAAATTTGAAAATTTCACAGTAAGTGTGAAAAGCAATGAGTTTCAAGACCTGACCTGCCTTCTTGCTCATTCATAAATACTTGAAATAAAATGGAAGTTCTGTCTTAGCTGAGGATGGTGCTTAAAACTTTGGGAGCTATGTGCAGAAGTAATTCCCCAAGCTTTCTCTGTATACTGTATGGGGAGAATGACTCCTGGGTTAAAGGGGTATTGAGAGTACCTACAGTTAGATGTATTCTCTTGTTCTCAGGTACAATCACCTGCTGGCTATTGAGGGAACCTAAGGAAAACTAGACATTCCAGCTAAACTCAGTCTTTATGAATAATCTCCTACACCTGCTCAGTCACTCTAATGAGGCAGGTAAGCCATGTACTCTTCATTTAGATCTTGCACCTCATCTTTAGTGGGGCAGAAAGCAATGGGTTTATTAGTGTAGTTTTGAGTTCCCTGTAACTCCTCCTGCTTATTAACTTTTTTTAACTGTACTTTTACATAAGCAATATTCCATGCTTGAGCTTTATGGGATCAAGCCCCAGGAGCAACTGTGCTTAAAATATTGTTTAAGTGTTTAAGTCTGGGCCAACTTGCTGGAAGATGAATCCCACTGAGAAGCTGCTACTTAGCAAGTTTATGAGACATCATGGGTTTAAATACTAAAGACATGAAGGCAAAAGAAATATAACGCAGTTGTCAACAGGCCCTGGAGAAAATTAACAATACTGTCCTTGTCCTATTAATGAACTGTTCTTCACTCTCCTTCTCACCATTACAGAATGAATAATTGAGGGCAGCAGATAATTCTTACCAGAGCTTGCCTGCCATGAGTTTCAAAATAATAGTTCATAGTAAAGAACAAGCTAAGGGAAACTATTCTTAGGCTGTGTTGTAATGGGACTTCTGGATGTAAACCTTGTATCTGGTTAATCAACTTGCTATGCGTCATACTCCTACCATCTGTACTACTGAGGCTAGGCTTAACAAGGCTTCTCTGTGCAGAGTACGACCTTCACGTCCTCTCTCAAGCAAGGGCAAAGCAATAAGCAAACCAAGAAAGTCCAGTGAGATTACAGGCCCACGTGAGATTTACATCTCTTATATATCAATGCACACAATCAATGCACACACCTTAGTAGAGAGCGTCATGGCATGACATGTTCTCTGTCACTGTGCTCACTTTTCTTCACAGTATCCCTAGGGGGTCCCAAAATGACTATTGTCTTACTATTAGCTAGATTTTTTCTATAAATCTATATGCCTTCTGCATAATAGGACATTTTCAGTGTTTGTTTTCTGTGTCAAAGTCTGAATAATTATTGCTGTGTACTCTTGATTGAAATATAGGCTTATATCCTGCTAGTATTTAGGCAATGACACAAATAAAATTTGTAATACTATCCACGTATAAAAACTTTGCAGCTTTGGGACCAAAATTCTCATTTGTCTTTTTCATGCAGGGTATTTCATATTTAAAATCTAACGGAGCTCTGAATATAAAAGTGCAGGATGAGATTTTCAAAAATGCATGGAACAGGATGAAAGAATTCAGAGGTGTTTTGCTCAGTAGGTTGAAGTGCAGCCTTGCCACTGGTCTCAAATAAAGGGAGGTATTCAGTTTTACTGTGCTGTGAACAAACCAAAACCCTGTTTAGTTAAGTGAAATACAAATCTCCTAACTTCAGCCATCTGAAACAGTTTCAGAGTTAATCAAATTAGGCACATAGCATGCACTAAAGGCACCAAGTAATCAGTCAAGAAAATTCAGTAATCCATAAATAAATATAGGAACCTCTAAAAGGTGATTCATCTCACCTTAGCATTAGGAGTGGGAGACTAATGCATAGAGGCTGAATCATCTTTTGCAAAGGTCTGTTCTGGAGAGCTGAGAAATTCAAACTTTACACAGCTCATATTAGGTGAAATGAAACAGTGTTCATCCAAAGCTGGTTCCTGGCTCATCCATTTCTCATGTAAAGGCTGTGTGCCTTGCTGGGATCATCACGCTAAGCTAACAGTCAGCAGCACTGAGCTAACAGTGCTTGCTAGCAGAAAGGAAAGGGAAGTCAAAGCTGCCCCGCTCCTTATTCTTGGCCGGGTACTAGCACTGATTCTAAGTTAAATCACTGGACTGACAGTGGATAGAAACTTGATGTCATGATTTTATCTATCATTTCTAACGTTTCTGGGCAGTTAGGTCTTTAAAACAGAAATGTAAATTATCACATGGCATCTGCACAGCATATTGAGGCGTTGAATTTCTATTCCTTACCCACACAAGCTTACACCTAGTCAAGAATAATCTCATTTTGTTGTTTTCTGCCCAATGTTTTAGGTTCTAGTTTCCTTTATGTTAGTCTTAATACAGCTGGTACTGTGCTCCTCTTATTTGAAGTTAATTCTGTTAACTGTTTGCTCTCTTATGTAGATTGATAAGAAACAAAACACATCTTTGGGATACTCCTATAGTTGTTTCCTTCAACTTAATATTCGATCATACATGGTTACTTTGTATGGAATTTAGCTCAGTTTTCCATGAATGTGTTAAGTCCATTGGAAAATAAGTCTTCAAATAAGATGTTGAAAGCCTCTTTATCAAATTAAAATCTAAATAAATCATATAGACTTTATTCTGCATATTCAGTCTGTTCCTTTGACTAATCATATATGACCTAATTCAGCCTATCATACTTCATTGTGGAGTAATAAGGTACCAATATGTCTTCAAGAACCAGTTAATTTAATTTGTAACTGTTGAAAAATCAATTTTGCTCAGTAAAATTGCACATCAAGTTGATTACAAGGTTGCAGAGGCAATGGCTACATGTTGTGATGGTTACAGCAGTTATAGACAGTGTGTCACTCATGTGCCTAAAGTGACATGAATGTAACAAAGCTATACACACCTCAGACAGAATGCCTCTCAAAGAAGTGACAGCCATTAGTGTGAATCTTCTGTCTTTAGGAGACCTGTGAATGGCATGCTGTGTGTTGAAGACTTTTATTTTAACATGAAAGCTGCTTGTTTGTTTCTGGTGTGGTTAAATATGTTAACTGATAGGAGCTAGTTCCAAGATAGTCAACTCACCAAGATCAAAAGGGGACAGTTCTCTTTGTAGTGATTTGCAGGAGTGGAAAATGCATCTCTCCCTGACCAAAACGCCAGACATGTCTAAAACAGGAAATTCAGTCTTCTAACCCCTCCTCAAAGAACCTCTGCACGATGGAAGTCTAGAAAGAAAATGTTTATTTTCATTCATTTTTATTTTTGACCTCATGGCAAGGGATTCAGAAGTAAAAGAAGCAGAGAAGACAAAGAACACTGTTCCTTACTTAACTGGAAGGCAAGTGTCATTGCAAAATTAATGTACACAGCTCCCACCCTAGCACCTGTAGCTTAAGCACCTGAGAGATGTACTAGCGGGAATTTGTGACCTGAGCTGTAATGCTTCAATGCAAATGCCATGGGGCTATTCGTCAACCTGTCTTGCTCTTAGAGAGGCTGCAAACATCCAAGTTCTGTTACAGTGCAGACGGTGCTGCAGAGAGAGAGAGAGACTGGCCTTGACAGGTCAGCCATGGGGATGGTGGCTTCATTAGCCATCACTGCCAGGGAGCACATTGCAGCAGGTATATTGGCAATAACTTTTACAAGTCGACAGCAGCTGCCATCAGTTTAAATGAGAATCAAAAAAAAAAAAAAAAAAGGAAGCTAGCAGCACAGAAAACATAGACCGTCTTTTCAGACCTTTGCAGGTGTACAAAGGTTCAAATTTTGTGGGTGCATGAGCTTTGAAGGTTGTTTTTATGTATGGGCAGATACTTAGCTTACAGGCAAAACATGATATTAGGGAATGAAATTGGCAACAAATGTGTCAATATTCCTTCACTTTGAGTCTATGCTAATGATCAAGCAATGTCCTTGTTGCTGTACAAAAGAAAAACCAAACAAAAGAAAAAATGCAGTTCTTTTTCCAACTATCATATCCAGCTTTACAGTACAGCAGCCCAAACAAAACAGTGTGAAGGAAGTGATGGATTTGTCTTACAGTACCTGGTACCCTGCAGTCACTGGCTGTGAACAGAGCAAAGTCCAAAATAGCCTACCTCATTTCACTGAACAATTAACTTATCTTTACAGCAATGGAAGATAACAGACCAGCTCCCAAAGGCTAGTTACCAGACTAGCCAGAGTGCTTTGGCTCACCTCAAAAAAACATGTTTGTAGAGCTGTACACTTAAAGGTCCATAACACAGGACGTTCAGCAAGATTTGGTGGGTGAAAAAATAGAGTTCTTTCAGGAATATGTATAAATCTGTATTTATTAGGTATAAAGATGCCAACATTCAATTGCTGAAAGCCTACTGTGTTTCTGCCTAACAAGATGATCTTTCATAGTGATATAAACATCACTAGCAACAGTACTTTTGATACTGAAAAACAAAGCAACAGATTAGCTTTTTGTAAGGTTATAAGCACATCTAGTTATGAAACTACTTCTTGTGAATAGAAGACTTGACCTTTGTATTTATTAAAAGCTAATTTCAGTGCTGGCAATTTCATCCATGTAAAAATTATTTTAGGAATCCAACAAAGGTGTGTTGGGTTTTTTTCAAATGATAAAATGAACCCTACACACCAGGGCTGCATGTAGAATATAGACTGTACTGCCCTGCTCCTTTTTGGTATTCGTTTTCTTTATAAGAACCCTCAATTGCATGTGAGACATAATTTAGGACTACAGTTTCTTTACAAAAGAAGCAATACATAATGGAGATGAAAATAAAACAAGTTCCTTTGTCACTGCCAGTTTAAATTAGCCTGTTACTCCTGGTGTGATTAAAGCAGAATAAGCAACATAGGGTAATAAAAAATAAAAAGCTGATGTGCGTTTTATAAAATCATTAATCATTTTACTACATATCATGGATATCCCTCTGTGTTACTGCAAGGGAAAGTTCTGATCAAGACAATTTTTGGTAAAAATCCTTAGTAGAGACCTGTCCAATGTAATACTGCTACAATAACACTTAGGATCTAATAATACTATAACAATAATTATAGTAATAATAATAGTTATCCCCTTGAGGCTCAGTTTAAGCATCCACTTCAGTGTTTTCTGGGTTTCAGTATTTGACGAAGTGATCTAAAAGCAAGTTTATGCAATGGGCTCACAATCTGACAGCAGAGAATGACAGCAGCAAAATTCAAGCATATTCCCTGGTTAAACAGGCAGATTTTAAAATTACTTTAGAATAGCTCATCTCACCTCAGAGGAGAACTTTCACATATTAAAATTTAATTCTGTCCCCATCAAAGCCAAAGGGATCTAGCTCATTTAAGTGGGAGAGGCATTAGGGCCTGCCTGTGTAACCTTTTACTGTGAAATGAGAAGTCTTCTGAGCTGAGCTAAATGCTGTTGAAGTTGCTTAGTGTAAGTGCTGCCTTTCACTCAAGATAAGTGTAAAGGGGACGTTCAATCGCTCTGTGCAACCAGGTAGCAGAAACAATAGGAAAACTGTCACAAGCAGTGGCTTGCACGCTGCAGAGGCTGAGAACAAGATGAATCATGTGGTAGTGGAGAAGGGCAAGACAAATGCCAGCATGTAAGAACTGATTGCTGAAACTGTGATTGCCTACCATCTGCGATAGAAAGAGGGAAGGGCGCCTGCCACTGAGGAAATGCTAGCAAAAAAAGCACAGGATGTATTAACAGAAGTGTTAGCAGTGGTGTCTGAGAAAGAGCTAAGGGATAATTTCTGTGGGAGGCTGGGAGCAGAGAACTTGTCATCTGATTGCTGCTGTGGCCAGAGACAACAAGTCCCCGCACTTTTTTAGCAGCTAAATATCTTTGATCACATCAGCAATGCCTAAATCCACTGTCAGCCTTTCTTCCTCATGGGAAGAACTTCCCACTGAGCTTCAGCCTATTAACCAAGGTCAGAAAGGACACAGAACTGTTAACAAGGCTTTTTTTTTTTTTTTTTTTTTGGAAGTTGTACTGTTGTGGGAACCAAAGTAACAGCTCTGATACCCAATGTTTTTAAGATAACTCACTTTAAGTTCTCAACCTATCCTTTACCCTATTATCTTTCTATGCAGTCTATTAGTGAGTTTTCCTGGAGGATTTGGTTTAGTGTGTTTGCATACAAAACAATGAGCTTGTTGCATCTCTGCCTGAAACAGCCACAGCACGGTCTGTTTTGTTTTGTTGCAGAGGGAAACCTCATGGGTTCATGTCTGACAGAAAAAACAATCGTTCTTTTAGAGCTACCTGCTGCTTTTGCCTCTCTGGAGGCTTCTGGCTTCCTCCACTCCCATTCTCAGCTGCTCCTATCTGACATGCCATGCACTGGCAAGCATTTCATTTGGCAATGTGCTATGACTGGAGATTCATTTAATCCATATCTTTATTTTTAAACTGTATTTAAATTGGTGGTGGAATGGTACCATTCAACGGCAAAAATGGATGTATTTTTGAAGTAACCTAGACATCCTTGCAAAGGCAGGACGCTCTATTAGGACAAGAGAACTATAAATACAAGATAATGAAATGTTCTGACTTCACAATGTATCAGATTAATTGTGTGAGCTTCACTTAAGGAACACAAGCCAAAATAAAAGGAGTCCAAAAGAAAAGCGATATATATAAAAGTATAGCTGAAATGGTCTTAAAGTCTACTTTGGCAAAAGAAGTGAAGATATTTTCCAAGCTGAACTGAGACGAATGTCAAGAAGGTGAATGAGTGATCGGAGAATGAATGAAGGAATGCGGATGAACAATGCAAGGCTAATCCATTAATTCTTATCCTATTTCCCTGGTTAGATTCATCCTCTGCAGTGAAAGCCATAAATTCAGGATTGTGATTGACTAAAAAAGGGTACTGCTTTTAAATCTAAGGTGCTTATCAAAAGTATTGAATACATAAAGTTTTTTCACATGTAAAGACCAAGTTGCCAGGTGCTGAGTTATAGCAAAAATGTCTTCTTCCTTCCTTAAGCAATTTAAGGATTGTTGCATTAGACCTTTCATTATATGGATCACTGAAAGAGAACAATCATGAAAAATGTAAATCCTATGCTCTTGAAATATGACCTCTGCTTTCTTGGGTTATCCACTGAAGCCCATACTGTGTCTTGAAGCACTAACAAAGCCTATCTTTCACTGTCAAGTTAATTGCAATAGTGGTGAGCCATATCACTGCTAAATCCCAGACTTGGTGCATGTCGGTGTTTGTAGGAGAAGCATAATCCGGGCAGAGTCTACCTTTCTCCTGAGAGTCCAGCTGAAGAGGTTTCAGCTCCTCCCTGTCTCAGGTGGTGCGCATAGAAGACATGCATCTGTTCCAGGTACCCCAAGGTCCTCAGAAGTGTAACCACCAATAGTAAGTTTAAGTGGGTTTTTTATGATACCAACCCTTTTTTTACCTAAAATGATCTCTTCTCTGCAGAAGTGCCATGTCTTTCAGTGGGACAGTTTGCAGTTTGATTTATTTCTGAGGCTAAATAAGAACATCAAAATCTGATGCTAAACATGAGTAACTTGTTTAGCCATCTGTAGTCCTCTCACATAATTAAGATCTTCAGTGTCTCTGGGGAACTTTTCTCCATGCATTTCCTCCATCAAGTTTCTTACAGCACAAGTGCCTTCCTATTACAAGTTTCCTGTGTGTCTACAGCCAAATAAAGACATGATGGTGAGGTTTGTCTCACAACTGCTGATGTTTGCAATGTGGATACCTACTGCTAATGTGGTCACAACCTCAAGACCCTGGTTCCTTGCATCCTGAAGTAGATGTCATATCTGTCAAATGGATCACTCCTTAAAGTGTCTGCTCCTCTCTGCCCACCATGGAGGAGCCCCACAGTGACTAGCCCAAATGTAAATGTCTTGTCTGTAACTGCTTGAATTTTTTTGAGATGACTTCCAGCATCTCTTTCACACAAAGAGCACTGCTAAACAACAAAGATGATAGTGGACCTGCGCCTTTATAGGAATAAGACAGAATGGTGTTAACCTCATTTTACCATACTTTTTAAAGGGTAGCCTAGCATGAGAGTATGAATTTCTATTCACATGATAGAAATAACTCAGCCTTACATGTAGACTGTGTGGATAGAGAGTTTAATGATTAGTGATGTTTGCATCAGGAGACACTCAGATCCTGGCAAGCTATGCCCTTGTCAGCACCAGAGCTAGAAGCATGAGGGGGCGCAGTAATAAGATGCCTACCAGTGAAGAATCATGGATGTGAATTTAAGTTAATACAGTCTGCAGAAATTGCCCGAATGTCTGTGTCTGGGAAATGAAGGGAAGCAGAGGGAGGCATATCAGAGAAGGATAGTTATATGTACCGTCAATTATCTCCTTTAAATAAATCTGAAGAAAAATACCAGTCCTTGCTCTTTGGCATCTTTCACGTGTCTGTTTGATCTGTGAACACTGAATGACATTATTCCTATTACCATAGGAGAGGAAAAGAACTGGAAGAAGTTGTCTTTTATCTCAATTAAAGGTGTTATTTGTGCCAGTCTAACAGGTGATCAATGCTAATATACATTTAGGGGACACTGCTATCATTAAACCTATAGCAGCCTGTGAAAGGGCATGCACATGACTGGAATTCATATTATGCCGTTCTTCAAAGTTTTTCTGATACCAGGGAACTCTTTTTCACCGGCTCTAATCAATACTTTAAATTCTGACAATAAAAACAGTCCCTGGACTGAATAGCATACTGAATGAGAGAGCCTGCAGTGTGCTAGCACAGAGAAAACCAGCAACAACAGAAACCTGCCCTTCTTAATACTAAGTCTTCCTTTTTCTTATATTATTGCTATAATCCAACGCCTCCTCTCAAGATATATTCTGTCTACTCTCATAAAGGCACCTATGTACTTCTTCATCCTGGAGCTCTGAGGACTTCATTTGATATAAAAGCAATCGAGGGAATAGAGTCAATGTGGTCAATATAAATACTATGCTTAGTAGTCTGCTGCACTGTTATCTTGAGTGCCAAGAGGAATGTGTTGCCATGAAAACAAATACGCATGTAAGCTGTCCTTGCTGTGCCACACTGATGTTCAGAAACCTACCCAGGAGTTAGATGCTCCCACTATTGTGGTTCTCCTCCTACCTTCCTTGCGGTGCAGTGGTGTCCCAGCCCCTCTCTGCTTCTGATGAAAGGTCTGAGTATTTATACACATTCTGAATGTAAGCCCAGCTGATTGTGGTAGTGTGCTTTTTTTGCAGAAGCAATGCACATATTTATTAACCCTACTGATGGCTTTCCTTAGGAGTAAAAGCACTTACTGATTGATGGGAGTTGCAGCCCTGGGACACTTGGCTGGCTGTGCTGGAACACCATCCCCATATGTCCCCACAGAAAGTCATCCTCCTGGCAGGGCCTCTTGGGATGATGAGTCTGGGAAGGGTGTGTGGAAACCAGCACCTCTGGATGAGGAGGAGAGGCTGATATACCATGGAGTCTCGCAGAGGTGGCAGCTGTATTGCAAGCCAAAGGGAAGGACACAGTGATGAGAAGCAGCTGCATAGGACAGTTGAGGAAGAAAAGTTGGATGACCCCTAGTTCTCTGTCTCTTATCAGTAGGACCAAAGATGTGATTTCTTCCAAAGAACAGAAGTGGCTGAGCACAGACACTTGGTTGTTAATGGCATGTGGACAGCAATCAAGTCTCGTTCAGTCTCTCCCAGACTTATGACAAGCCCCTGGGGGAGGACAGGGTGTGGGTGGGAGGCAGATAGACAAGGGTGAGCAGTGAGCTGGGAGAACATCAAACAACAATTTGTCCTGTAAAAAGGACGGATATTTTTCCCTTCTTATTTCTGAGAAGTCTTGGACATCTGGGCTTTTGTAGTTGCTGGTTTTCATACTTTGTCTCCCTTGGGGTGGTAAGTACTGCTGGACCAGTTTAAATTGCTTTCTCCCAGTGAGATCCCACCACCCCAGGGAGAGTCACATGAGGCAGCATTATCAGGCTTTCCCCATAGCTAAAGAGGAGCCTGGAATAATGCAAAGAGTGCTTGAGGAGGCAGCCAGGCAATGTCTGAATTTAGGTTTTTTTCCCCTTCCCACTGGACTGCAACACCATCTGGCATGTCTACATCAACCACCTGCACTCTGCTGTATGGAAAGTCATGCTACAACGTCAGGGATTTTTTCTGAGACTTCCAAATACCCTTCTGTTCCCCACCTTTCCTTGACATCAAGGTTTGCTGAGCAGCCCTGGAGAGTAAGCCTTACAGTTTTCTCTAGACGCCAGAGCTGAAGACACCTCCATGTGTGTGCTAGTGCTTTGAGAACTGCAGGTTTTGCCTCGGTTCAAGTCAACAAAGCAAAATTGAAGAGACCTAACTTTATGTTTATACTATTCATAGTGCTGGAAGACTTAATTCTTGAGTCAAATCCTTATGTACTTCCGTTGTACAACCACTATATATCAGTAAGCAAGTGCTGATCGTTGGCATCCAAGGTACCTGGGTATACTCAAACCACCTTTCAGCTTACTAAAAAGCAGATTTGACCCACTGCTATTAAAAACCATATGCCCCTGTGTTGCCTTTTTTGCTGCTTCTCTTCATGAGGTGATGCCAATGTTAAAATTAAAAATGAACAGATCTCATGCAGACTGCAATCCTTCTGGAAAAGTGCCAGTTTTGGGTATCCAAATGAGGAATTGGACTGGGAAGCGTTTCAGTATGGATCTTAAAAGATGTCTGCAGCTGTTTTAATGAGGCTGATATTTTAAATAACCATTTGGAAAAAAAGAAACAGTGGATGCTATCATCATCTTTATATAGCTCTCGCTCATCATAAAATTTCTGAAATTAAAAGTCTTGTCAGAAAGCTGTTATGAGGTCTTTAATGCTCTTGACTCTTTAACCATGCTTCTTCCATTAAAGAGGGGGATAGGGATGAACTTGTCATGGATTCTTTAGAGACTGTATAATGACAGCTACTAAAATGTTCTGGTTCTTGGGAGGTTATCAGGCTCCCAGTTACTGTGTGTGGTTAATTTTTGTTTAATCCTAATATTTTGTTTAATTTTAGTCCAAATATAATCCTTATATTTTATTTGTTTTAAAGATGAGGGGGTATATCACAGTACTAAGCTGGTATGAGCTACATTTCCTTCCTGTGTGCCTTTGTTTATGTTTTAAAGAAATACTTACCAAAGTGGAGTCCCTGCTTAGCATCAAGTGATTTACTGTCTCCTCTATGACTTTGAAATGACAAATTTAACATTTTAAAGGTGTTTAATAACCACTCTACTGCTTTATGTGAGCACACCCTATAGGAACCGCAGAGAGCCTCTAGACAGAGCTGAAGTCTGCTGGATGATAGGAAGACACTGCCCTGAAATGCCACTTGACAGATGAGTGCATACACTGTAGATGCCCATACTCCTCAACTTTTCCAGCCCTGATCTAGGATACACAGTTAGAATGCCTCCCTGGCATGCAGATTTGGTTGCTCGGCTGACAGATAGGGCAGGATTCAGCTCCAAGTTTGGACACTGAAGTGGAGGCACCTTATCACAGCTTACAGGTGACCCTGCTGCCTCTGGGGAGATGCAGGGGGTGAGATAGGCGCCTTCAGCTGCATTGCTTGAGGGTTGGCAGGATCCCCCTCCCCTGCAGCTCCCGTTTCAGGAGGGCACACATCCTTGTCCCACCTTCCAGTCCACGGAGATACACCGTGGCAACACAAGTATCCCTGCACACCTGTGAGTGGGCACCAAACTGAGCCCCTAGGTAATACACCCAGGGGAGTCGGGAGGGTTATTCAGCTGCTGAGGCATAGGACGGTGATTCAGTTGTACCCACGTAGGTGTCTAGTGCTGTTTGAGGTGCCCTAGAGTGTTTGAAATGCCCTCAGTTGACTCTCAGGCATAGTACAGGGCCAAGAGGGTGACCGCACGTGTCTGGACCAGCAGCTACACCAGGCAGGATACCTGGAGGACCTTGCACAGTGCTAGGTGCCGACATCTGGGCAGTTGAACTGAAGCTGGGTGTGAGCTGAAGAGCTTGACAGGCTCCCGCTGACTACACTGCAAGAGGAGCTGAAACACCAGACTCACATATGGACACCTGAATTCAGGTGTCAGAATGAATCCAACCTAAGGTAATCTGTTGTGCCCCACTGCCGGTGCCTGGGTCGTTCCTCTGAGCTCTTCCTTCCCAGTTACAGCTGTACTGATCTCTCCTTGAATTCAAGTCGCAGCACCTAATAGTGGGGTTAAATTCAAAATTTTAAGGCAGAAGAGGGTATAGGTGATGCAATTCAGATGTCAAGTGGTTTGATGGAGGTTTGTATTTTGGCAAAATAGATTCCTTTTGGACCAGCTCTGAATGTACCTCAAGTTGTACATTTTCTTCACCTATCCCTTCTTATTTATATATCTCCAGGTAACGTGTGATTATCCTTACTCTTTCAGCAGTGTAAACGATGGGCACCTCCAGGGAAACCTGTGAAGTTATGTTGGTGGAAAATAGTATAAGTGAGAAAAAAACCCAGAATCTGCAGTATGTACCCTTTTATGGTCTTTAATCTGGACTTTTCGATATAGCTGGAAAAGCAAGAGGTAGTTGCTTTAAAGACCTGCAGTAATTTAAAGTGCTATTCCTAAGAGATTTGATTCAGGCTTAAACTTAAAGTGTTCGGTAATTAGGGTGAATTACTGAGATTTAAACTAAGGTACAATTGAATATAGAAAAAAATTCTCCCTGCTACGTTTTGAATTGAAACCAGAGGCAAAAGTGCTGCTTTTTAAAGTGTGTATAGCTTGATCTATAGCTTTCAGTTGGGCAAACTCCTGGGAAAATGAGTACCTTCCTCTCTGATGTACAGTGGAATTCATCCAAAGGACAAGATCCCTAAAGCTGATACAAATCAGCATAAAGCCTCTGAATATCACCACCTCCAGATCTAACTCACAATATCATATCTATAAATACTGTTGTGAAGTAGCTTTTAGATAATCTGACTCCTCTGATACATTCACAGTTTATGCTTTTTAATTCATTAGGGTGACACCAATTAACATAAAACTTTAGAGAAATCCTTTATTTCTGGAAGAAATTTGTGTTATGTGGGATAAATAACACACCCTTTGCCAACTGCTGAAATGCAACTTATCTGTGGAAAACCAGTGCAGGCACTGAATGCCTCATCCGTGGATTCAGAAGTGAGGAGTGATGCCTTCTTCAGCTGCATGTACATGAGCATGGGAGGTCTGAGGGGGCGAATCATGGATTATCCAAACTACAATTAGACCACGACACACTCCAATAACCCCCCTCTGCTGTAAAACATGAGAGAAGTTAAAGCAACCACAAATCTCAAGAAGCTCAGTTATGTGAAAAATGAGTTCAACAGCAAGGCTGGTCTATGGGTCTGGATTATCCCAGGGCTCGAATTTTTTCTTGCCAACATTACAGCAAGGTGAGTCAGACATGCTTGGCTCTTAAGATCATCTGTAACACTTATGAGGTGTTTCATAAGGGAACTAGGACACATGAGCAACCAAATGGTCTTGTTTTCAATCAAAGTGTAACTGAACTTTTGAACTGAGAACACGTTTTTGTGATTGAGTCTTTCCTCCTAGATTTTAACAAAAAAATTGTCAAAAGCACAGCCTATAAAAGTGCAATCCCTTTTATTTAAATATCTGATTAGCAGAATAAGACTAGAGATAACTAAGTATAAAAAAGGATTGTTTAAGGTACCAGTTTGTCCTTTATTAATATCTTTTTCTTTATAGCCACTTTCAATTAAAAAGAATTCTAATTTTCTTTCTATTTTATTATGAAATATTATTTCATATAATACAATGAGGTATATAAAAAGAGCTTGCCTCTACATTTCTGTGGGCATCTTTAGAGAGTAGTGAATATTTAAAAGATCTTATAAATAGAAGCAGGATCCATATGGCAAGATAATAAATATTCATAAAAGTATGGATAGGCTGATTCTCTGACTCATTTTTTACAATTGCAGCGCTGTAGGAAACAAATATACTGCTCCTCCATTCAAGTGCTGGATAACACATTGATCTGCCTGCCAGTTCAATCTAGGCACCTTGCATAAGAATACTTTTTCTCATTTCGTCTCATAAACAGCAATGTCTTTTAGCCTGTTACTTTTTGAATATTAAGCTGTAAAGTTTTGGACTGTATGTGTAATATACAACTTGGAAGGGATATTCTTTGCAGATTTCTTGAAGAGTCTACTGCATTAAAATGTATCAATTTTCCACAGCTGACAGAAAAAAGAAACTCCATGTCGAGTGTCAGGCGGTCCATGTGAAATTAATAATTTCTCACTCAGTTCATTTCCCAATGGACACATGTCTACTGTACACAAACTCCAGCTTGGCATTAATTGCCACACTTGTTTAAAATCTCAGTTCCACAAATAGGCACTTTCTTTAAATATGCACTCAAGTTTCCATTAAGGCAGCTCGCAAACTGGTGCAGGGAGGCTCCTGTGGGGTGGTAGGCTGCCTCTGCAAAGGGAGGGTTGTAGTCTAAACCTCGCCATAAGAAAAGTGGTCTCCTTCACCCAGCGAGCAGCAGCGTGCAGAGCATGCTCCTGGAGCAGAGACCGCGGCTGCCCATTCTTGGGCTGCAGAAGGATGCTCTACCACCTGCACACACCCTGGTGTCTAGGGTTAAAGAGGAGTAGTTAAGTACTTGCTAGTTTTGCTAGATTGGCTTCTGAAAAGCCCACTCAAAATTAGTACTGGAGCCACTGGTTTAATTCAGCAGAAACTGAGTCATGGGGAAAGGTTCCCTACTCATCTCAAACAGTTCTTCCTTACAAAGGCTCGAATTACAGCAAAGGAGAAAAACAACTCATAACTGCTGTCCTGCAACAGGGCCCTGGGACAGTGCTGTGGAATCATTCTCTCCTCTCCTTAAACCTCATAGTTTATGTATTTTACTCATTTTCTACTACTTTCCAACCTGCATTTGGCAAATTCATTAGGCTAATTCTTATTGGCTGTTCATGCCATTCATTTACATTTACATCAAACCCATAACCATCTTAATTGTTTTATCATCATGTTTGTGTTGTTATTACAACCTAATGTTGCTTTTGATTATTAGTGAGAAAATGGGAGTTTTAATTTAATAGATGATTATGCCTTTGCTTTTCTAATGGAAAACCACAGTATAGCTGCTTCTGAGTAACAACTTGTTATTACGTGCATTTCATGCTCATAATTCTTTTGCTGATACTAGGAAAATATTTTCAGCCTAAATTTTCCCTGCATACATTTTGGCAACAGTACAGAGCCCTGAGGATGCACAGCCCTCTATTATTAACCTTTAAGGACCGAGGAATAATTATGGTTATCTTTTATTGTAATTCAATTGTTGTTAACTGGATGCTTGTTATCACCTTCTTAATCAGTCTAAGATGTAATGAGTAAGATGGATTTACAATGCATTATATAATCAAAATAGGCATGAAAAATGAATTAGGGAATGTTGCCACAAAGTCTTTTTGGTTATTACATGCACACTCTGAGGTGACATACTTAAACTACTTCTCAGTTGAATAGATGTTCTGAAGATGAATAAGCAGCCTGTTTGAAAAGAAATGACATTCCAGGTATCAGTTTTCATGGCTCCTTTTTGGGAAAATTTGAGACTAGCATCAGCTAATTCCTCTCACTGCCATGGGCTAAGGGGCTAAAATTAGTTGGAATATATCATTTGTACACACTGGTTCAGATTTCGCTCCTTTCTCTTTCAAACTGAAGGAAAACTATGTGCTTTGATCATACCACTGGAAGATGATGCTCATCTTCTCTCTTCCCTTTCTTTTCCCATTATTTTCAACATGGGAAGTATAATGTCATGGAAATCAAACCTTACATTCCCCTTCTGGCCACTTGCCAAATACAGGAGAAAAAAAAAAAGGTACCCTTTTTTAATCTGGTTTTGAAAATGAAATAGAAAAGAGAGAGGTAAATATATATATGTGTGTGTTCATATTTCTACTCTTAAGACTGAAATTTCTACAGAACCCCCATCATTTTCCTTTATGCTTGTTCAGGTCTTTATCTCATTTCTGTGTGGATGAATAGCACCTTATTTTCAACCAGTCTATTAGAGTGAGTAGAAAGACTTTGGCAGATATCCAGTATGGACCCTTGTCCTTTTCTCTTCAGCTTCGCTGCAGGGGAATGGCTCTCAACAGCAAGCTAAACCTACTACTGGATGGCAGGAAAAGGGCTGAAATGTTTTAGTGACTTTTTTTTTTCCACTCTTCACCAGAAAACGTGGCTGTAACTGGATTACTAACTGAATCCACACCAGCATCAAAAGGACAAGAACTCAGGTTAGAATACAAAGGGAAAGGTTTAGGAAAGACAGTGTAACTGCATTTTTTTCAACCCATCTGAGCCTGATGAAAAATTTTGTAAGATATTTAAAGAACGGGCTGAAATAATGTCAGAACAATCAAAGGTTGTCTTTGAGAATGCCTGCTGAGGACCAGTGACATTTCAGAAGGTGGAAGATGAATGATTATAGCACCATCTTCTAACAGAAGACACAGGAATTGCTGGGGAGCTATAAGAGTCTGTGTTCAACTTCAGAGCCAGGAAAACTATTGGAATGAATTACTCAACAAACAACTGCAGATGCTGGTAACTTAGCAAGAGTTTGAGAAAGAACCAAGATGAATTTCTAAATAACATATCATATCAAACTATTAATTTCCTTTCTTGATAGTGTAACAAGTCTAAAGAAAACTGAAGAATGTGACATTATTAGACTCCAGTAAGCTTATAGACACTGTTTTCTCTGACTTCCTTGCAAGCTAACGAAGAAACACAGTCTAGATGAAGCTAATATAAGAGGGTACAAAACTGTTTGTATAAACATACGTAGGAAAAATATATATATTGACAGGTCACCATGTCACTAAACAGAAGTATTGGGCAGGGCTTTACAGAGTTCTTGTGAACTATTCATTGTTTTCACTAATTATGTAGAAGAAGAAAACACTAATGATGAAATAAAAACCACTCTTCTTAAACTTTAAGAGTACTCTAAACTGACATTATATTGAAGAACAGGACTAAAACTTAAAATAATGGCGATCACTTGGAGTTATGGTGCCAGAATACTGGGTGAAATCCAACTTAGGCAGGAATAATCAGCTGTGCAAAGAGAGGGCAGGAGAGAGGCTGCCTGCAGAAAAGGAGCTGCTGCTTATAGTAAATCAGAAGCTGAATATGAGCTGATGTTGCTATGTACATCCTAAAAAGGCAAGCTTTCTCATGGAGGATATATATGAGCATGCAGCGTGCAAAGCACACAAAAGTAATCCTGTACCTGTGATTAGTACTGAGTACACATCAGCCAAAACACTTTGGGCACCTGGGCTTCAGAAAAGAGATAACTGAGAGAAAAGCAACAAATACAAGCTCAGGTCTACAACTTAGGATGTCTGAGGCCAGGTAGAAGTAATGGAGGTTGTAAGTGGGAAGAAGGCTGAAGGGAGACACCAAGTCAATCTTACTGTATGAAAAAGCTGCTGCAGAGGGGAATGCAATGAACTGGTTTCCATGTCCTGTGTGGATGGAACAAAAAATCATGAACTTAAAGTACAGACGAGAGATTTTCTATAGACAACAGGAAAAGCAAATTTATAGGAAGGAAAATGAAATAGAGCCTGGAGCAGATTTCCTGGAAAGGTGTGGGGTTTTCCTCATTAGAATTTTCTCAGACAATGCAAGATATACCTTTTTCAAGAGTGACATTCAATCTCAGACCTGTTTTTCTAATAGTCTGTGACAGTGGGGCATCCATTATGCAAAAAACCACACAGGGCAATGGCCAGAACTTCTGCTCAGACTTTCAGTGCTCACCTCCCTTTCACTGGGACTCACCCTTTGCTTTCACTTGCTGACCAGAGTGTTAAAGCTGTGATAATAACCCAAAATTTAATTTATTAATTAGCTGAATAGCATTTTGAGCTGAGATAACAGAAGTGCTAATTGACATGTTTAATGAAAATTTTTGAAATAGGATAGGTTAATGAGACACGGGTTGTTGTGGGGATCCTGTGAAGTTTTTATCTTTTCCATAAAGTAGACACTACAGTTTCACAATCTATATTATTGTCTCTTCATATACTTTGATTTTTTTTTTAATGATCTATGTTATGTGTTCAGTGAGTTTTATGAGGGTCTAATAGATGTGACAGTTCTTCCTCTACGTGGACACAGATATTCACTACTCTTTATCTTCTAGCATTTTTCCATCTAACCAGTACCTATGTGTAATCAGCTACAACAAGCAGACTTTTGTCACCACCTAGTCTTTCTTTCATGTCACTGGAGAAAAAAATGGGGACAAGAGTTTCTTTCAGACAAGAGGTCATTTCATACATAGGTTCATTTCATTAGAGGCTGAAATCCAATTGATCAAACCCATTTTCAGTTAGTGCTTGAAAACCTGCAAGAAATAATTTCTGATGTAATCACCTAACACTTTGGTATACAATAATATCTATCTTGATTATAAATAATTTATTCATTGTTTTTATGTTGCCAGTTTTTTTATTTACCAATTAATATATTCCCCATATACATTAGTCATTAGGAGCGTGGCATAATGGTAAGGAAAACTTAACTTGGAAGCATATACCCTACTAGGATGGGACTCTTGGAAAGCAAGCACGTCAGGGGCATTTTTACCAGTCTCCACGGTGTGCTCTTAATAACACAAATATAAGCTGTGTTTTCCTCTCAAAACTACTTAGCAGCAGGCTCTGAAAGCAAGCTCTGAGTAAGAGGGGAGCTGGCCACATTGTCAGACATGGCAAATCCCCAGTCTGGCTTTGCATCCCTGTTTCTCTTCAATGACTGTAGTGGGATCAGTGATAAGCACTATACCAAAGCCATGGCAGTACCCCTTTCCTAAACCTTGGTGATATCACTGGATACCAAAGTGATTAGGAGCCACAGTTATCCTGGAAGATGCAGTACGAATCTCATATCCCTCTCTCCCCCACTTTGCAGAGCTTAGCCCTGTCCCGCACCATCCTGCATCCTGGCCCTGCTCCATTCCTTCCCTGCACCCTCTGTGGGGCCAAGGCACGGGTGCCTGCACAGCTCCCCTGCTCCAGCTGTTCCTTCCCTACAGCTGTGCAAAAGGAAGGACACCAAAGAGGCTACGCTTTTTCTCTTCTGCCTGACTAGTGGCTCTCTAGGTGAGCTCACTGGGGTGAGGTTGGTGTCCCCACGAGTCGCAGTCCTGTGAAACGCTATCGAGCCTCTGGCCAAAAGTTCAGCAAGATGATGATGCAATTTTGGTTTAGTAGAGTGACAGGAAGTTTAGACGAAATTTAGACTTTTAAAGATACCAAAGAATGCAGCAGGCCATATGACTGTCTGGTTTTCACCCATCCCCAGCTGATATCTGTACAGATAAAATGATACTGTTTAAACAAATAGCTGGATACACAAGAGCTGATTTTCATATCTGTGCAATGGAAATCACCCACAAGTTAATTCCTGATGAAGTAACATGTCCTATGGACTAACACATATTAGTCCTGAATTGTCATTTTATCAGCCTGTAGTTGCCTAGAAAGGTGCTGAAAAGATGGGCTAATGTCCTTTTTTTCTTAGCTAGAAAGTAACAGCCATGAAGCTCCCCGAGTCAGCTGTTTAAAAACACACATATCCACATCACTATGAGAAGACTGAGGCAACTTTTCTGATTACAGCTCTGCATAGCCTGCTCCATAGCTCCTCAATACTTTGTCCAAGAGAGACCTGAATAAGAAAGAGTGTGGCTAAGCTGCTATTGCAAACTCGCACCTCAATTCCCCACCACAATAACTGGAAGGGGACACCTTCTTACAACGCTAGAGGTACTGTGAGGCTAAAAATCACTTAGGGATCCTGACAGACCCATGCAGCTTTATGGCAGGGCCATAACTTTCTACATAGGAATGTGCAGTCACTGCCACATTGGTACAATGGACTGAGCAGTTTTACAAGGCTTTTGAATTACTATGTTAATTGAGTTCACATTTATAAGAAAAGAGATATAAGCAAACCTGGAGGCGCTCTTTCCCTTTGCCAGTGACTTGTTCTTGTCCGTACTTTGTGCTCCAGTTTTCCTGCTTCAATTATGCAGCATCATGCATTATACAATGCTCCTCAACACATGGGGTCAACCTATAAATGGAAATCATTAATTCGGTGTGTCAGCCAATGGGCACTTCCTCCTGCAGAGTGGTAGCTTCAGAGATGGTCTCATCAGAAGTATCGTCGGACGTGCGAAGCATTTGTTTTGTGACAGTAATGATGGTGTCTCTATTTGCTGGCTGTTCTGTGGGAATACATGTAAAGGTGAAGCATCACTTGCCAGGGAGAACCTTTATTGCACTCGTCCACTCGTATTAAATATTTAAAATTCAGCTACCACAGCTAGCTCCAAACAGTAAATATCTGGATGCAAGTAGAATATATTAAATAACAAATAAGTGCAACTCATATAGTTTACCGTACCAGAATGGGTTTATTTACAATCCATTTCCATGATAAAGGAAAAATGTACTTGTGTGTGTGTATTTGCAGGGCAGTATGAATTAGGGGGGCACAACATAAAATATATTTTTGTGCAAGTGAAATGTCGATGCTTTCAACTAAACCGAACATGGCAGCTTTACTTTGACCTTTTCATGAGATCAGTGATGCTTTCTGTTAAGCTCAGCAATTAGATAAAAACGTGAAAGCTTGGCACGAACCAAGAAAATTATCTTAGAGGTCAAGTATGCAGATTTTTTTCTGAGATACAAATATCTCTGGTGTTTCAACATCTAACCTAGTAGATGGCAGTGTCATGTCATTATATTCTGTCTATCTGTCAGTCTTAAATCAACAATCTCAATTGAAAAACAACCTTGAAAGATGGAAATCTTACATCTATGGGAAAGATTAAATCTGTGACAAAATAGGAAAGCAACATGAGATGTATTTTTTGTCAGAAAAATCTCATCTCCTGCACCCATGGTTTTGCTTTCACCCAAGTCCTCTCACACAAGACTGGCATGCATACACATTACTGAAAGTTATTGCCTGGTGTGTGTGCCATAGTTGTGCATAGATTAATTTGTCTTAGCAGGTTGAAAATTGACCAAACTATGAAAAAAGAACAGCAAAAGCCAACTAATAAATTCGGCAAGAATTACACTTGGTTCCTCTATTTAATTTGATAACAGATGTGCATTATACACTGTCACTGCAGAAAAATAAGAGACTTTGTTTTGTAATGGATTATTGAATAGATTTGCAGTGACAGTAAGGCAATAAATCAAACAGTAGATCAGCCATTTTTCAATTAGATTTATATGCTCTACTCACCGGCTTTGCATATAAAGGGAAGAAAGTGAGACTGTTTCACAGGGAGGACTTTTTACAGCATTTAGTCCAGGGCAACCAGTTGGTTGCTTTGGGCACAGCTGACACCCAGGCACAGTTCACTGGCTGTATAAAAAGTGTGTCTATAAAATACATGAGGCCAGCAGGTCTTCTGATAATCCATCACATGGAAACTGTTAGTCAAATTCACCCTACGAGTAAGTTCATGAAGCCAGTGAGCTTAATACTATATGGATAATTTTCCCCCAGAGCACTAATGACAAGGTGGCAGTCTTTCAGAGACAGTCGTCACAGCTTCACAGCTGCACCAAGGAGCGGCAGGGAGGAAACCTCTTTGCCCTCACAGACATGCTGCTGTCCAAAGGATGGGAACAAATGAAGCGTAAAAGCCAATTTAGGTCCTTCTACAGGATACTGAGTCTCTCTTTTAAAAACATCAGTCAATCAGACTGACGTTTCCACTTAACCTTGTGAAACAAACAAATTTTCTCCTCATTGGCATTTAAGCAGGGACATCATGCGTGCACTCTTCTGTAGCTGTGGCATGGCTGTCATATAAGCTATCGAAAGATTAAAATCCCTGTCTGTTTCCAAACTATTTCTATTTTTGGATAGTGAGATTTCCTTCCTGCTGGAGGAAGCCCTCATAGTCCATTCTGGCACCTCTGTGGCTCCTGATGTAGGGCATCAATAAACAGGCTTATTGCAAGCTAGAAGCCAGCTGCTGGCAGGCTCTGGGTCAGCTCTGGACCCCTCGTAGAAGTATCCAGCTTGGAAAGAAGGGGGTGTTGCTAACATACTTCCTGAATGATGTAGAGAAGGTCTGTTGAGGCTGCTAACATCCCACTGTCAAAGTACAAAAGCAAGCCATCAGCTGGGCTAAAAATTCTAATGTCTCTAAGGTTAATGTTTTGATTTTAAACTCTGGACTACACAGAAAAAAATGCCACCAAACCTAGTGAAATACAAAAGAGGAGTCTCTAAATACTTTACATCATTAGGAAAAATGTTTTTTCCATGTGTAAAAGATGGCTCTATTTCTCTGATGTTTTAAATTTGCAAGGAATCACCACTCAGTTTCTGTTCTTCCCACAGACACAGGCAATCTGCCTCTGAATTCCGTCATATGTTTTAACTACAACCATACAAACAACTGGTTTTGTTTATTTTTTGTTGTTGTTGGCTTTTTAAATATTTCTTTCCTGCCTGGTCAGAATCCATGGAAAAAATAAAGCTTTTGCTCAGTAAATTACTTCAATAAACCTAAATGAAAGGAAGATTTAAAGGCACAGTGTTTGGTGTTGAACAACATGTATTCTTAACAAATTTTCACTTCTTTTGAAATGTTTTAACTTCAGGATTTTTCTTTACTACAATTTACTAAAACTGAATCTCATTTTAGACTGAAAAATAGAAAAGATTCCTTTTGAAAATGCTGAAAGAGAGTGTTTTCATATCTGTCATTCTTAATTAAGGGGTTTTGTTTGCAGGGGAGAAAGGCTGAGTTTATAGAAACACTTTATTGAAATATTTTGAACAACCCCAGTCCGTATAATTCTATAAAAGTCAAAAAAGTTTTGTTTAAAACATGAAGAGCACACACCATCACCTTATGCCCAGAAGGGGGACCACATGCAAGCAAGATGAGCAAGGTAATAAGCATCCATAAGATCACCGAAATACAAGTATGCAACAACGTGTTTCAAACTCATGCTAGGGTTTAAAAACAGTTTAAAGTAACTGATGTTCTGTATAACATCTGCATGATGAAATTCCCCCAAAGGAAATAATTTTTTGAAAGATTTTGAAAGAATATATAATTCTAGATTAATAACCATATTCCCTCTCCAAATATTATTATGACATATTTGCTAAGCTATAGCTGAAGTCCTGATAGTTGTTTCTAAGTTTCAAAAGCACCTTGAAGAATGTGCTGGAACTGAAGGGATTTCATCATCCCAGTCTCTGAGCAGGAAAAAGCCTATCAGCAGAGTAAGTAGACTAGAAAAACCAAACCTGTGTTCTCCCTTCCTTTTCTCCCCAGCCACAGGTAACGCAGGGTCATCCAGAGTCTTCTTAAAATGTTCACTGCTTGCTCAAATTTGTATTACAGGAAGCATAGCTCCAGTAAGTAATGAACCTTCAGTAATTACTTGATGATAACGGCTGAAAAGATCCTGTGTCTCTTTTTTTCTTAACAACTTCAAACCTAATTGGCACATTCTCCACAAGCTGCAAAAGGGATCTTTGAAGAACTACTAACAGAATCATGCCGTTTTTTAAATGTTTATCTGTTCCTGAGATCTGGCTACATTACAATTCACGTCTGCTTAATAAAGCATTGCACCGGTGCAATATTTCCATCTAGCAAGGTGCTATGCAGTTAGAATTAAAGTTGCCATCAAAACCAGGCCTGGAGCTGGAATGATGTCCAGAGCTCCTGAGCCTTATTCCTCTCACTGAGGTGGGAATCATGTAACAGGAAACCCCAACTTTCACATGCCATTCCTACCTACAGTGGGACTTTGACAGCACCCAAAAGGACTGCTGTTGTGTCACCATTTCAAGGACTTCCAGCCAGGCATCCAGAGCAGCAGGATCAAGAAAAGAAGTGTATCCCACTATTGCAGGAGTGGACAAGAATTGGTAAGTGCTAGTTCTTACTGCTGGGAAGGGCGAGCACCCATTAGTCTTAAAGACAATGTTGATAGAGCACAGTCTCATACAACATACAACCAGCTTTGCATGAACTAGTTTGGCTACCGGGAGCAGGACAGCAATGGGGAAATCACAGTGTCTCTGTGGTCTGGAAACCAGTAAGTTAACCTAGGAAGAATACCACATCACAAGGGCTTCTACCAGGCTCCAGGCTACTTCCAGTCCAGCTGGGTATTCGCACATGGACTGTACAGCCTTTCCCTTTCTCCTGGAGACCAGAAAACATACATATAATGAAAACAGCAACTATTTACTGTGCAGCCTTCCCCCTCTGTACGTGTGGATGAAGAAAATTTCTGGTTATCTTTATTGACTCTTCTAGGGTCCTATTTCATTTACAGTGGTAAAAGGGAAAAAAGAAAAATAGGTGAAAAATAAAGGTGTCAGATTCCTTGTAATGGCATTTATATACTGAATTGCAAAGCCTTTGAAATTTGAGGGATTGTAAAAGTCTAAGTAATGCCAAACAAATTGTTCTGCACAGATTAACAAGAAATTTCATGCATTTTATTGCACTCACTTAGATTTCACACTGTAAACCAGAGCAGGATATGTGTTTAGAAAACTAAACCACATAAGTAATATAAAATGTTTTTCAAGTTTCCAGTCACATGAACTGAGAATCTAAAACACTTTCCAAAAGGGCCTATCCTTAATCTTGTTTGTAGTTAAAAAGTGAGAAACTGAGATCTTTGGGCAAAGGACTCTGCATGTCCACATGCAGGGATGTAGCTCTGTCTGGCAGCCCACACAGCCTGAAGCTTCAGAGCAAGAGGGAAATCACAGCAGGACTTAGACACGGGAAATACTGAGGGTATTCATTGTATTGTACTAATAATGTAACGTATGAAAGGGCTCGCAGAAAGTACATGCAAGAGACAAAAGAAGAGCCTACTATCAGTTGTTTCTATCTCATTCTAATTAGCAGATGCTGCTGTCTCCCCTTGGTGGTATGTGCTCTTGGCTGATTGTTCCGTTTATTAGCGCTTGCACCTAGTTCCTTTTGTCTTCTGCTTTCTCAGTGCAAGGTTCAGTCCACTGTTCGTCCAGAAACTTATGACTTGGAGCTGGTGTTTGAAGTAGGATTAAAACAATTGATGCTTCACACATTACATTAAGGAGAAAGGTCAGATTTGTCACAAATAGAAGTGAAAGAAAATATGTAGATCACCGTTGCCTCCACAGAAAGCTGCTGTGTAAAAAAAAAAAATCTAAATCTACATATATCCTTATATATCTCACAGTCTGAGACAAAAGACAGGCTCTGTCTCTTTCTACCTACCTGCATAACCTTCTTGCTGAAGAAGAAACCACATGTTGCATGAACAAAGGAAAAATAAATGAAGGAATGTGTGTGTCTGTGTATACAGAATCATAGAATCATTTAGATCAGAAGAGACCTTTAAGATCATCGAGTCCAACCGTTAACCTAACATTTTCAAGTCCACCACTAAACCATGTCCCTAAGCACTACATGTCTTTTAAATACCTCCAGGGATAGTGACTCAACCACTTCCCTGGGCAGCCTGTTCATATATATATACACATATATAATTTTTATATATATATTTGTGCTTAGTCTTACACCCTTAGTCAGTGACAGTGTAAAATTGAGCTTACCCATTTATGTGGTTACAGCAGGAACAGCTCAGTAGACTCTGCATGTGCCCGGCTCATGTGATGCTGCAATGCTCGGCAAGTAAGGGGAGAATTTTTATCTCAGGCAGCCTTGATGTGCAGTTCCCGTTGTCACCTCATCCATACCAGAGAGGGGGATCCAAGAGGGTCTTGGCTTCTGTTTTATCTCTGAGAAGTTTGGCAGGAGGTTAGTTTCCCAAGCTCAAAAGCTGCAGAAAGGACACAGTCTGATAGCACACGCAACAGCAGGGTGCTTAGCAGCAAGAGCATTAAACTTCATCAGTACCAGTCATACAGGGAACAGATGAAGGAATATTTTTTAATCTACCGTGATGGAGTTGCTAATGACAGCTATAGACAAGATGGTCTAAACATTAAGTTTTAAAACTCATTTTAGACCCTCAGATTTACCGCATTTGTTGAAGGCTTAGAAGCAAACCTTGGTGTTGGCGGCACAGCTGTAGGAAAGGACTGGTCAACCTGGAGACATTTGATTCATCCATGAGCAAGATTCACTGTGCCTATAGGTAATTTGCAGAAATGGGGCTATTCTCCTGCAGATGAGACTGAGAGGGGAACCAGGAACAACCAGCCAGGGCTGCAGAGTGAGCCGCAGCCTGTGCCCCCTGTTGGGAAGCCCTACCTCCATACGTCTCTAGTATGCCAGGATGCCCAGCATTGCAGGGACTCCCTCTACACAGGGTGGACTGAATTTACCCTCTGCGAGCAAGCTGGATGCTGTCAGGCCTCTGATCGTTTTTGAGAGGGGGGAAGATGTACATTCAGACCTGCAAATCTCTGCAAATGTAAAGCCTGCTTTGCTGTAAACCTGGGAGGCCGCATGAGGTATTGCTGTTTAGGGCACTGTCACATAGTTCACTGCATTTGTGTCAGCCTATGCATACCAGAGCTTTACCTGGCTCGTTCCATCATCTGTGAGGCTGGGCTCTGCTAGGGGTATTGAAAAGATCATCTTTTGATGGGCATCACAATCATTCCCACAACTCCTTCTCCTCTGTGCTCTCTGCAGGGGCCACTGCCCGCTTCCTTCCAGCCTGTGCTGAACCACTTCTTGCCGCTCTGCTCCCTGCTCTCCCTGCTCTGGCGTGGGTCGCTGCAGCCTGAGGTGAGGTGAGTGGGACTGCTTGAAGCTCCATTCACTGCAGAACTCACGTTACAAATGCTTCCTCATGCATGCTTCAAACTGTGGCCACAACAACCTCTTTAAAATCAATCATATATTGATGTGATAATAGTATTTCACCACTTACATGACAATCAGATTGCTGCTGACGGCATTGGAGTATTCTGGAAAACCCCAGACTGGCAGGTCAGGTCATCTTCTTGGAGAAATCAATCGAAAATGCTCCAAGGAGAATAAACGAACATGCCATTGACACCTTAGATGCTGTTTCTCAGGTAATAGGCTTTAGAAGTGGAAATGCCAAAAACCTCTCTGCCACAACAGCTGAAAGGAAATATACGGCAGATCATGGAGAAGTATCAACACTGATTGCAGTAGAGGCTAAGGGCTCTGGTAATTAAATATAGCCTCAGGTACATAGTTTTATTAGAGTGAATAAGAGGTCTCTTGAATCATAACACTTCAGCCTAGACAGCCCAACTGTCATGTTTGTATACTTTTCAGTGAGATGGGTGAAGCAAATCAACCTTCAGAGTTCATTTTTAAGAAAGCCATAAAATGAAAAACCTAATCACAGTCCAGGCTGGTTAAACTAAACCTACACAATGAGACAGCAGTGCCATCAAAGAGGTCTTCCCTGTCCAGACAGAGCATGGGACAGATGTGTTCCATTTGTTTGATGCTACCTTAGCAGAAAATCATCAATTTTATTAGTGGTGGTTTATAAGATTAAGATAAAGACCACATGTCAGAGGGGCTGATAGGGCTTGGATGAAAGCTAGGTAAATGCCAAGGCCACACAACAGATGCCAAATTGTGCCATGGCTTTAAAATTATTTTCTCTGCAGCTAGTTGTAATATTTTTGAAGTATAGTTTTTTGCAAAGAACTAGTTGTTTGCATTGTAGAGCAGAACCCCAAGTTAAACTGAAAAATGACAGAAAATGTCTGAAGAAGTATTTTTCCCTCTTCCCATATTTTACTCCTTCACCACTTTTTATTGAAAATGAATGAGACCAGAATCTCCTGGAAATGTCTCGCTTGGTCACGCAGAAAACTGATTTTCTTTTGTTTCTTTCTGTGCAGTTGTCTCCTAATTGTGACACAGCAAGTAAATGGTGTAAGATTTATGAGGCAGGTCTCTGCACAATATCTAGGCAGGATGTGAGGAGGACAAAAGCTTTGAAAAGCATCTTTTTGCTTGGTTAGGGCAAGAGAGGTGTCAACAGTCTAGCACAGCAACTGGGCAGAATTGGGCTTCTTCATCCCTGCAGCTTCGCTGTCTGTCCAGCGCTGATGCACTGCTAAGGAGGCGCAGCAGGAAGATGTGCTGTATTTTGGTACCATGCATCCCATTGCCGCCTCCTAACAACTTACTGCTGGTCAGCTGGGCTGTGATCAGACTGGAAGAAGGCAGAGTGGTGAAAGAGGCATGATGATGGCTTTTCATAGAATCATAGAATCACAGAATGGTTAGAGTTGGAAGGGACATTGACGATCATCCAGTTGCAACCCCCCTGCCATGGGCAAGGACACCTCCCACCAGACCTGGTTGCTCAAAGCCCCATCCAGCTTGGTCTTGAACACTTCCAGGGATGGGGCATCCACAACTTCCCTGGGCAGCCTGTTCCAGTGTCTCACCACCCTCACAGTAAAAAATTTCTTCCTAATATCTAATCTAAATCTACCCTCTTTTAGTTTAGAACTGTTACCCCTGTGTTATAGAAAGCCCATGCTGCCCCAGATGGTGCTTAAGGCTGGCTACCAAGGCCCCTTTAAACTCTGTGGCAACTTTGCCTTTGCCAAATGTGTGGGTGCTGGGGCCCCACTTCTGGAGGAGAAAAAAACACTGGCTTAAATTTCTGCGAAAGTGGGTTAGGCAATTTCATTTTTTTCAGATAATCAAGGTGGGTTAAAAGTAAGCCTGGAGCCATTACAATACCCCTGCTGATGGGTGGTAATCGTTGAAATACACTGTTTGAGGGTGATCATATGCCAAAGCACCTATTGCATTTGACAGGTAAGTTACACCATTCCTTGTCAGTACACCACTCCATGGTTAGTCAATGACTTTTCCACCACAGTTACAGCTATTTACAGCGCTGTCTGTGAAGATCTCCATTATCAAGCCATGGAGACTTCGCTGCTTGCTCAAACTGTCTTTGACTGCTTATAAAACAAGATGTAGTAGAGCAAGACCAGTACAGTTGTCTTCCATGGGCAGCAGTGGTGCTTGCCAGCAGCTTTCTGAGTAGTGGTAAAAGAGTTATGGTTGACCTGAAACATCAATGACTGCTTGGGGTATCTAGCTCTCAGGGACCTAAGCCCAGGCAGCCTGACTTTGAGAAGGGGGGCATGCTCCCAGTTTTCAAGCCTATATTCTCTCTTTAAGCGTAGAACCACAGCAGAAGAAGCCATCAGGGCAGCTCATATTGATATGGGAACTAGCAGAAATGGGAAAAGTTTTCCCAAAGCGTTCAAGGCATTTTGTTAGTTGCCTATTACTTTGTGCTATTTTTATCACTGTTGCTTTGATTTGCTTTCCTGTGAAAAAGCAAAAGTTATCAAAGTAAGTGGGAAGGGGGAGGTGGGGAATGGGTGCACGAGAGTACACTGTGTGGGAACTGGGAATAGATAACTTGTTTTTTCTGCTTTAAACCATGGTCCTTACCTTGCCTGGATGTTTTCTGTTTCTCCTTTTCATTACGTATAAGTCAGCTGGTCCAATATTTTGATACATTTGTTTACAAATAGATTTTAACTATGTGAAAAATGTCATCTATTCCACATATAATGTGTAAGCCCCGTCGGGACTTACAAAGGAAATTATGAGGCACCTTTCCCATATACATTTGATAGGCTTTTAGAAAGTGTCCTTCACATGTAAAGCTTCTGTCCTTAAAACCTTACTCTCCAAGCAGTGATAAAAACTCTGAGATAAATGAAGCTATGAATTTGGGGAATTTTTTCCAAATGCAGACCTTTAGAAGTGTTTGGATAATGGATGAGCAGTTTTAGGAAGACTGCTCATAGGCAGACCTTGAATTACGAAAGAATTGGTTGCAGTGATTTTGAAAAGGAACTCAAAAAGAACTAGGTGATTGTATGGAAATAGGCTTCATCTAGCTATAATGCATGTAATATTCAAGAAGTGCATGTAGGAATTTTTATTAGACTGTTCTTCATTTCTGGCTTCTTTCTGCTGTGAAGGGGTCCAGCTGTGTGAGCTAGTGGGGAAAGGGTATGTTGATCTTCCCGGCTTCCATAATCAAGTGACCCGTGGCTGCCACAGCATCAGCTAAACCCTATCTGTGAAAGAGGGGATATCAAAAGAAGTACATGCCATTTCAAGGGATTATTAATTACACTTGAACTAGGGCTTGAGTGATCAACAATGTTTATGTAAACTTCTGTTTAGATGACTAAATGTCTTTGAGGGTATAAAACCCTCAAATTATGTCTTTTCAAGATCAAAGCATCAAGGTGTTAAGCTGAAAATGGTAATGCCCTGCCAGGGAACTGAACAAGATGCTGAGGATTGTTAACAGCCCTTTCATTTAATGGAAAGCTCTTACCACTCAATTTAAAATAAGCAGTGGTGGGAAAACAAATCTCCATGCCAGCTTGCACTTCTTTGTTTGTCTGAACATTACCTACTTCTTCAAATAAACCTCTAAGCTTTAAAACCTTATAGTCATCAACCTAGTGGATTAGTCTTAGTCTGGAAGCACATCTGGAGTCAAACTGAGGTCCAGCTCTGTTCCAGAAAGGGAATGGATCATATCTGAAGTCTCAGTCCTAGACTGAGGGTTTTCCAAGAGGGGTCTCACGGCTGCTGTTATAAGTAGATTTCTTTTCCATCTAAACTGGTGAAGCACCTGGGGGCTGCACCAGGTGCTGGCAGACCCCTCAGCATGCCAGCTTTTTAGCATACTGTTAGCTTGGAAGCTGGTCAGCACACCAGGATGGGCTGGCCACAGGCTGCCCGCAGGCACTCCCACCACCGGCAAGTGGGCTGCCTGCCCAGCCCTGCTGTGGAGGGAAAGGGTGAGCAGCAGAAAAGGCTCCCAGAGCATCTTGCGAAGAGGAATGCAGCCACCCTATTGGCTTGAGAAAGGAGCGAATGTGTGTTGAAGCACTGTGCTTGCATGAGGATGCTTCTCTGACTCAAGGTCTTAGTATTTCCCACACTGGCACACACAGAAGGAAGGGAGGCCAGCAGCACAGAATGGAAGCTTGTAACTCCAAAGACCAGCAGGAGGAAGAGACTTCCCCCCAAAACTGAGGTGCCTGTGCAGAACCACTTCACTGCTCTGCAGAGTGAAGAGGGAAGACCCACTCCATCAGGAGAGGCACCAGAACTGAGTAAGGCAACCCGATCTGCTCCACGTACAACCAGTGCAACTAAGAAAAGGCGACAGGTGATAGTAGTAGATGATTCCCTTCTGAGAGGTACTGAGGCACCCATTTGCCAACCTGATGCACTCTACTGCTTACAGGGGGCTCGTATCAGGGGTGTCACTGAGAAACTACCAAACCTTGTGCAGTCCTCTGACTACTATCTGCTGCTGCTGTTTCATGTGTGCACCAGTGATGCAGTCAGGAGCAGCCTGAAGACTATCAAGAAAGATTATAGAGCCCTGGGAGCAGCAGTCAGGGACTCTGGGGCACAGGTAGTTTTTTATCAATCCTGGTCAAAGGGAAGGGGGTTGATAGGGCCAGGCAAACCTGGCAAATCAATAAATTGCTACAGGACTGGTGCTACAGCCAGGGGCTTGACTTCTTAGACCATGGGACTCGCTTTGAGAAACCTGGTCTACTGGGGCCTGATGTGGTCCACCTCTCAGAGAAGGGGAAGAGCATCTTTGATCAAAGGCTTACCAAACTCGTTTGAAAACGAGTTGCCAGGGGAGCGAAACCGCAATCCATCCCACTCCTACCAATATGATGCCAATACCAGTAATAGATGCCCAGAACCTGGAGAAGGGTTGCAGGTCAGCAGAAGAGCACCTGGAGTGCAGCATAAAGGAAAACTAGCCATTGCAGCCAGTAAGTCAGCTTCATCTAAACAAAACCCTGTGATATTGGGACATCTATGCTGTGATGAACAGCCTGAGACCCAAAGAAAGACTGCAGAGGGAAATGAAGATGCCTAGTTGTCCTTCAGAGAAAGGGGCATACTTTTCACCTCCTTTTGCCTTTTACTGGCCGAAACCTATGATGCTTCTCTGACCAGTCTCCAGCCACTTGAACCCTTCCTACCTGGATGTTCTTTCAGCAAAATGTGAATTTCAAACTCGGTTTGAATCCTTTTCATTTTTACCTAAAACCTTTGCTCCCTACAAATACCACATATTATTTCAGAAAAAATAGCAAAGTATTAAATCCAGGGGAGCTGTAATACAGTTTTTCTATTAATCTCTGGCAATTTTTTATTATTATTATTTTCTAACAGGCATGACCCAACTTATAAAATCTCAGAGTTCCAAGCATAACTGATGCAGGGATAAGAGCAAACTACTCCAAAATTGCCTTGTTGTTTTAAAGACATTGAGTTAATTAGAGAGATATTCTTGTTAGCGGTGGTTCATTAAAAGACCCTTGATGCAACTGAAATGTTAATTTTAGCAGAAATGATCTAAGGGACTCAAATTATTAATTGATACATGTTTAATAGTTTTTTAATTAGATGCTTTATTAGCAGAAATAATACCAAAACTGAAGTGAATTCTACTAAATTTTTAAGAGTTTGACTACACAGGGTTGGATTCCCTGATCGCATTACTACTGCCATCTTATTGCCATTCCCAGGCTGTCTTCATTTGTGCTCAAATCACAATAACTACATCTTAAAGTGCATTTGTTTTGCAGTCTGTGATTAGCAGGGCAAGGTGCTCTATAAGAACTATCGGGGTGTGAATCAGGAATGGAGATGAGAAAGCCAGTATGTGCAGAGGCAAGATACTGTTAATGAAATTTTACAACAGGTACATGTGATTTATGGACACAGAAGAGGAAGCTGAGAAGGCTGGGTCTGCTCAGCCTTAACAAGAAAAGGCTCAGGGGAGATCTCACAGCTGTCTACAACTCCTTGATGGGAAGGTGTAAAGAAGATGGTCAAATTCTTCTTAGAGGTGAACAGTGATGGGATGAGAGATGATGGATACGATTTGCAACAAGGGGAAAACCCAAAATAGAAGCCCAGAGATGTTATGGTATTTCCATCCTTGGAGATACTCAAAATGCAACCTGGCATGTCCCTGAAGAACCTGCTCTTAGCTGGACCCACTTTGGGTGAGGGGCTGGACCAGGTGGCCTACAGAGGTCCCTCTCAACCCATTTCAGACTGTGATCCCATGTTTTATACTACAGAAATGATAATGACTGTGCAGGGAGAACAGCCCAAGAGGTTTCTCTGGTACTTCCGAGCCATGGAAGTAACTGAAGAGATGGATGGTAAATTTACCTCCCAAAGGGCAGACTTACTTTCAGTGACAAACAAGAGAGGTCCAGCCACAAAGGTCTAGTACATGCCTTCTTGGGGATCCCACATTACACAATATCTTAATTACATGCACAAAGGTATGTGTTCATTCACCTGTTATGGTCCCTGCCCATCTCTGCTGATGCTTAAACATCTGATTCTTAAATGTGCAGACAATGGGCTGACATGGTTGATGCTGGGTTAACAACATGGTTGTCAGCCCACTGAAAAATCCTGGAAAAAACAGCTAAATGCAGCGATCTTTTCTTTACTCATGAATTAGGAGCAATGACATTGTTGCAGTTCCTATGGCCTTGGAAAAACGTGGCAAAGTCTACGAAAGCACTCTTGTAGTGCAGTATTGAATGTGACGTGTGCAGCAATGAGGTTCGATTGTATTGCAAACGTATTCCCAGTAGCTTATGTCTCCTCTGCTGCTGAATTGGAAAAAATCAATCCATGTAAGCCAGGAATTCTGCATCTGTCCTCAAGAATCTTCTCATTTTCAGCTTTCTTCAGAAATTCACATTAAAACAGAGGTTTATTAAAAGTAAAAAAAAAAGGCAAATAGTTGATCACTCAGCTGAAGTTAGGGTTGTACCACACCATTAATTTTCCTGTATGTTACCACCATCTTCTGTTTCAGGACAGGGCACCAGCAGACACTGCATGTGACTGTGTTAAGGGCAGGCAGTGGCAAAGAACAAGTCTAACATTTATCTTTAATGGATGATTTTAATAGTTTCAGATGCTAGAGAAAGAGTATGGCAACTAACTGTTTTGTAACACTTAACAGGATACAAGATTGAAAGACAGGAAACTGCCCCAGAGGAAAGACTTGTATTCCAGTAGATTATTTTTCCCCCATTTGAAAAAACATAGTCTAATTAAGCAACAGACACAGATAGTTTCATTCAGACTGCGCCCAGTATTTGCAATTAGCAAAGGAGAAATTATGATTATTTTTAAATTGACACGAGCGTTGCGAGGGGGGTTGGTTTGTTTTTCTTTTTTCTGTAGTGCTGTGCATTTTGGGGATTGCCACCATCGACTATCTGACAGGAAGGCTTTCTCAGACAAACTAAGTGAGCTGCTTTGGAGGGGTAGCAGCAGCAGGAGGATACGGGTCCTGGATGATGAATTCAGATGGGGCCTCTCATGTGGTTCTGGCAGTTTCCTGTGCTTTGGCACAAGCTGTTGATGGGTTTAGGTGGGAAAAGCCTTTTGGAAAGCACGAAGGGCAATGCTTATACCATATGTATGGGATCTACCCTCTTCATAGAGAAGGGGGCGTTACCAGCCCTCCCTTCCTGAGCTGCGATGCTAGCCTGCCCTTGGCCAACAGGACAGGCTTCATGCATGGCGAGAGCTGAGTTTTCAGTACAGTTTTGCAGTGCTTGGCCCCAGAACTGTAGGGCATACGCCGACAGGGATGTGTGTGCTGCTATAGCCTGGCCCCTGAGCTGTGCTGGCAGGGACGCTCTGGGCCGGCAAACTAAGCATCTGCCCCAGCATTGCCCGTACCCCAGACCAGCACAGATAAGTAAGACAGAGGTTCTTGTTCCCCTGGTCCCCAAATCCCCCACTTACCTGTGGATAGAAACTTGGCTTCTGTGCTCTCTTCCTCACCTTCAGAGAGTGCCTTATCTTCTGCTATTGCAGCCTTACCTGAATACAGTTCCTGTAATGGCACGATAACAAAACCAACATGGGGATTAGCTGGTTAAATCCCACTAAGCCCCGGGTAATGGTGCCCAGGGGAACCAGACAACATATACTTTTACTTTTGTTTATCACTCCTAGTGTGTCTTATGTGGCAGTCCAAGTATTACATTTTGCTTTTATCTGCAAGAATATTTGTGCAACAGCCAACCTTGGGCATTGGACTGAAACTAGCAGCTGAGGAAATTATTTGCCAATAAAGAAAAAAGCCATTTCTACACCACTAGTTAGTAAAGGAATTGATTCAGTCAGTCAGGGAAAAGTTTTCATACACTGGCTTCAGAAGGTAAAGCTTCAGACTCGTCTGGTATTTTTCCACTAAGACTTCTAAACTCAGAGAATTCCATTTGCTGATCATTTTACCAGAAAATTATCACTTCTGAAGGAAAGTTATTTACTCTGACTGCTGTATTAGCAGCGGTAGCACAGACCAGGTGTGCACAAGAGCTGTGGAAGAGTGCCATCTCCTGGGCCTCGGGCTGCTCCAGGAAATCTGCTTTTGCACCTCCTGGCATGCACACATGGAAGGCAGCTGTGCAAAAGCCATCGTACAATTAGTGGATAATGCTCATTCTAGGAGTGGAAGGAGGGCAATTTGTTAATGTCATTGTTTAGTAGCCTGTTAGCTGGGCAGATAAGTTCTGAGACTGTCTAATTTAGAAAAAAGAACCACTGTGTTAATACTGCATAAGCCTGAAGAATTGCAGCAATTATAATGCTCATACAGCTGCTGTGTTAGGGAGCTATGTTGAACTGCAGGTGTGCGGAGGAGCTTTCACATAACCCAACAGCCCACAAGCATTATGCACCATCAACACTGACCCAGCTGCAGGGAAGCCGGGTGCGTGCAGCTTCCTTTGGGGCTTTTGGTTTTGGGGCTGTTTGGAAGACCACTGTCTTCATCCTTACTAGTTGGTGATCCCCTCTCCCTTCACGTGGCTCAGGTGTTCTTCCTCTGTAAGTGGAAAAACACAGAGATCCACTTACTTTCCTGGTAAGACTCCCCAGGTGACTGAGACAAGGTGGGGAGGAGGAGACTCCTGAGGAAATCTGTGGGTTTGTGATTTGCAAGGAACAGCTGAGATCTCCTGACCTGTGTCCTAGCCCATACTGCTGTACTAGTGCAAAACAGTGGACATTTTAATCCCAGCCTTAAGAAAAAAAAATAAATTATTTAATTAGTCCCAGTTCCAGTCAAGGAGCTGCCCAATTTCCATGGCAGTTAAGCTACACTTTGCCCTGGCTATAGCTTGCCCACTTCAGCTTGATGAAGGCAAGCTGCTTTCTGTCCCCATCATTCCTAAATAATGGTCGGCTTCCCCTCATTGGAATTAGTCACATCATTACGTCAAACTGTAAACACCTATATAAAAAGTATCATGTGTCCTGCAAGCACAGCTACCTGTGTTTTATGCTTCAAAATATATTCCCATCCTATCTAACCTGTCTATTAGCTGAACAGTTGTTTTCTTATTTTCTTGGATGCCATGGTTTAACCCTGGTGGGCAGCTCAGCCCCATGCAGCTGCTCGCTCAATCCCCCCACAGAGGGGTGGCGAAGCAAGTTGGAAGGGTAAAAATGAAAAAATTCATGAGTTGAGATAAAGACAGTTTAATAGGTAAAGCAAAAGCTGTGTACTCAAGCAAAACAAAATAAGGAATTCATTCACCACTTCTCATCAACATGCAGGTGTTCAGCCATCTCCAGGAAAGCCAGGCCCCATCATACGTAATGGTTACTTTGGAAGACAAATGCCATCAGTCCAAACATTACCCCTTCCTCCTTCTTCCCCCAGCTTTTGTTGCTGAGCATGACGTCATATGGCATGGGATATCCTTTTGGTCAGTTGGGGTCAACTGTCCCGGCTGTCTCCTCTCCCAACTTCTTGTGCGCTCTCAGCCTGGTCACTGGTGGGGTGGTGCGAGGAGCAGAAAAGACCTTGAGGCTGTGTAAGCGCTGCTCAGCAATAGCTAAAACATCCCTGCATTACCAACATTGTTTTCATCATGAATCCAAAACTTACCATCATATCAGCTACTATTAAGACAATTAAATTTATCCCAGCCAAAACCAGTACATTGGGCTAAACTCAGCTTTCTCTTTACTCTTGTTTATCCAACTTTGCAGTAGAGAAAGTATTGCAGAGGATTGCAGTTTTGCCACCTTCTCTCTGTCTTTTCTAGAACTTTACCCTTATGAATGATGAAAGACCTTAATTTATTTGCTCTTTTCTCTATTACTGTTTGCTACTTTTTCTCAGATTTTCCTATGTTTTTAAAATGCGTGAAGTAGAAAACAATCTGATAGACCTGTACGTGCAACGGGTTTGATAGCAACCTGTGTTTCTAAAATTATTCTGTCTCTTCATTAAAAAATTCAATCACAGTTCATTTGTCACTACACTTAGCATTCAGGCCACGCACATAATGAAAAATTTGCTGAGAATTCTTTAAATTCTGCACTCTCACAGTCTGTGCTCTACCCTGTAGTCCCAGAGAGGCCACTAAAGCAAATCATTGAATATTTTATTCTTAGAAAGTATAAAACTGGTGTAGATAAACTAGTATTGAAATGTAGGGGTTTTTTAATACATAGGGATTGCTAATAATAAAAATATAAGTCTATATCTATTCATCAGTATATATTGGATATATATTTTGAGTACACCCAGGACAGATGTAAAATGTCTGCATTTTCAATACTGAAAGAAGCCTCCAAAAATCTGAGTAGTTAGGAGTACATCATCTTCTTGTCAAACAAGGTGGCAAGATCCTCAGTTTCAACAGCACCATATTTCAGTTAATTCCTGAACTATACCAAGAAGTCAATAGCATTTACTACCCAGTCCAATACCTCACAGTCAATGTTTGGTTCCTAGACAAACTATTTGGGCTTCTCTGTCTAAGACCTGTCAAACGCTGGCTACTCATGCAGTACTATGCTCCCACCTTTTTATTCTGCTGAGAATGATACAAGTGATTTGGCTGGATGAAATAACTAATAACTAAAACTGATGAAACACATCAGAGTTAGGTTCCTAAATACCTATAAAGACTTGTCCTATGGTGTTTTACAATATGCCACATCTGTCTTAATTTATCCCTAAAATATATTGCTTTGTTGAGCTATTAGCTTTTTTAGTGGCTTTGTAGAGGTTTGTAACAAAAATACTGAGATCGGTATGAATGCAGTATGAGTGAAAAGCCTTGTGTTTAAGCAGTGGAAGAAGCAGCAGAATGAGGAATTTTAAAAAGGGCTGTCGTGATAACAAAGGGCACCTGTCATGGTTTGGCCTCAGCCGGCAACAAAGAACGACACGGCCGCTCGCTCAACCCCCACGGCGGTGGGGGAAAATCGGAAGAAAAAGGCAAAACTCGTGGGTTGAGATAAAGGCAGTTTAACACAACAGCAAAGGAAAGAGGAAAACAACAACAACAACACTGATGGAGGGATGTACACACAGGGTTACTGTACCAGCGCTCCCCGACCGACCCCGGGCAGCCCCAGCCCACTCCCCCGCTGCGACTTCCTCCCCCGGCCAGATCCCCCCTATGAACTGGGCATGTCGTCAGGTGGTATGGAATACCTGTGTCCTGTGCCAGAAAATTAACCCTATCCCCGCCGGAACCAGGACAGCACCATGCTTGGCACACTGCTCCCAGAACACCATTTCCAACAGTAAAATGGAGGCAAGGGTTGTTATACCAAGCCCAGAAGATCTGCGTTATGAGAAGATCCCAGCCCAGCCGACTCTCCAGCAGATCCTGCATCCTAACAACAGGAGGGTGGCACCAATGTGGCAACTGATCATATCTAACATATCCCATATGCCTGTTCCCATTAGCCAGGCAGGAAGACAAATATATTTTTCAGACAAGGGAAAACAGAGAATGGGCAGGTACTCTGCCTAACGTTTACAGTCCTGAAGCCAGCACTGTACTTGGAGTAGGCACCCTCATAAGTCAATGCTTCCTAGGGGGTGTAAGAGGTCTGTCATTTTAAGAGGTCTGTCTGTCATTTGCTGTCATCAGTCAAGAGGAACCCCAGAGCTGGACTCGTGAGGACCTGACAGCCAGAGTCCTGCCCTCTGAGTGCAGACCACTTGCACGCATACATCTTCGTGCTTGTGAGGATGGAGGTGTGGGAGTGTGAGTGAATGGGCTCCGCAAGAAGAGGAGTGGAAATGCATAAAGTCACCCTGATTAGGGATCTTGTCATCTTCCCTTCTATACCGTCTCACAACGAGGTTTGTCACATAATTCTCTCCACAGTTTATAACTTCTTTCATACTGGTGTTACTGGTTACCAACCACACGAGGTGGTGAACAGCAAGCCCCTGACTGAAGGTACTAATCAGAGCATCTGAAGAAATACTCTGCATTTGTTTGCTTTTTGACTGCTGATGGTTTGGGAAGGAGTGCCTGTATGGGCTCAGCTCGGAAGAGAAGCCTTCCACAGCATCACTTGGGGGTGCTGCACAGTGGAAGAGCAGTAGGTGCTGTGCCTCTGGGACTGTCATGATAGATGATCCTGTGACAGAGCAGCGAAGACCATAGGACCGCACAAGGGGTGATGTGGAGCTGTTTGTAGAACAAACACCAAGAAACATGGAGGAAAAGAGAGAAGAGGAAGTAGTACATATGTGATAGAGGACACAATAATGTGGCAAGGAGGTGAAAGAGGTAGGGAAACCAAGGATACAAAAAAATATATCACATGAAGAAGTTAAAAAATACAAAGACTATTAGGGGAAAGAGAAAAATAACCTGGCATAATCTGGGATAGAAAGTCAGAGTAACTGAGAAGGAGAAAGTGTAAGGAGACTATGTGAAAACATAAGTAGCATGTGACTAATAAAAAAAGTGCAGTTCATGACCCTTTTATGAAGCCTATCCATTTCACAGGAGACTAGGCAAAGGGAAATAGAAAATAGCATCTCACCCTGTGTAGGTCATAGGCTGCTTGGAGGATGTTGGAGGTTTTATGCATTTATTGCTGTTGAATTATGAGGCTGAGCTGATAATTTTTGAACTGAGAGAAGCAGGAGAAAAATAAAAAGTCTGATTGATGTATTCTTTAAAATATATTAAAATTCTGTGAGGGAGGGGGAGAATCTTGATTCCGGGAGTATGGGTTGACAAATCTATCATTTTCCCTCAATTGGTGTAGTGAACCAGAGCAAGATTAACCCTCCATCTGAAGGGCCAGGCCAAGGAGGAGGTCCCTCAGACCTCACTCAGCTAGCTTCAAGCTAAAGGTAAATAAGCACTGACAAAAAGAAGGACTAGGAGTCTTCCCCTCGGCACAACATCAGTCCCATTCTGTTGCATTTCATAGCACCAGGATAGGCAGAAAATAAAGCAAGTGCAGGCATCAGACAGCTCTTCTTGCTCCCAGAGGTACTACCTGGGAGCTCAGAAGGAGTCACCATGGCACGTGGCATCAGCATCCTCCCACTTTGGGGGAGTCACGCTGGAGGCTTTCCAGAACTTCAAAGTGTGAAGTTACATCACTTACAAAAACTCCCATGAGACAGGGAGACAGCTGTGTCCTGCTTCCCTGCCAGCTCCCCTGCAAGGTTTCTGAAGTGTCTGGGCTTTTGTATGGTCAGTCCTGTGCCACCCAGGCTGTGTCCTATTTAGCTGGCACCTGGGGAGATATCTGACAGGAAGCAGGATGTAGGTCCCCAGCAGGCCAGCTCTGATATTCCCAGTGATCATCGGTCTTCCAGTTTCCTTGCCACGTCGCCAGGCATCTGGGTGCTTTGGCTTTGCTCTTCTAGGAACAAGTCTGTTTCAAAAGTAAACATGTTCTCAGACTTAAATTCTATATCCTTCTAACAGAACATTTCTAAAAAAAAAAATAATATATATATATTTTCCAGTTCAGAACAAAGTGTCAACAAAAGGTCTGCCTTTTAACTAGCTCCAGCTAGAGATATCAGGCAGGCTAACCATGTTCACATGCTTGCAGTGCCTGACTGAAAGGCTTTGTTATTGCCATATTCCAACCTATTCAAGTAAAGTGGGAACAAAGGGTTATTTCTTATTAAATTTTCATCAGAGTAGGTATACTATAGGGCAGTCTTGTACTGTGTCCCCACAGAGTTGTTCTATTAATTCCTTCCTGTGATTCATTCACACTCCGTACAAAGATCAATATGATGGAAGTATCGGCTACTTTGTCTAAAGCAGAGTTGTTTCCTTTGAACACAAAACTCATTTTTTTCATAGGGGGCTTGAGGAACACTTGGGAAAGCTGATCCAAATTAGCAGTGAGTGTAAAATTAAATTGAAATTTAATCTGGCCAAGTGTAATCAGCCATTCTCATGCTGGGGTGATGCCCTCTTTCCCCACTATGGAAATGAAGCAATTACTGCAAAGAAGCAAATCTTCAGAGCTTGAGGACTGCAGAGCTAAACTTTATTAAACACCAGTTGAGACTCTTTCTCAGGGAGTGCATGTCCCTCTGCCCAAAGTGATCCCAGACAGTGTGCCTCAGCTAGGCTCACGGACCAGAAGCAGGATTGCTGCACGCCTACAGCAGTTCACCTGTACTAATGGATGCTGTTTCTCAATGAAGCTAATCATCTGGGACAGAGCTCCATATTGATATGATCACACGTCTTCCAGCACCCAAATAAGCTTGGATACCCTGATGTACCCTGTATTGCCTTCGGTGCTGACAGACTTAAAGTAGAATTAATTTAGTTTAGTATAATACATTTTGAAAGTGACTTAACTAAGTCTATTGGGATGACTTTCATCCTGAAAGAAGAATATTTGCATAGGGATTTAGTGAAATTGAACTAAATTTACATGAACTTTTGAAAGAAAAACTTTCTTAGGTGATCTCAGCTTAAAGAAAAAACAACAAAACAAAAAAACACAAACCCTCTCCTTCTCTTTGGAGTGGGGAAAGATGGGAAAATATGTTGCAGTGATTTAAAATGTACAGCCTCTACCTGTCTGTCTGCCTTTAACTCCCCACTACCTCCAAAGCCAGATAAAAGAACTGAGAAACTGTGTAAGATGAAAACAAGTCTGATGCAATGAAGGGGTAAAAAGTTCAGGCCTTTCAGGTTTTGCAGTTCACGCCTTTGACAAAATGTACCTTCTGCTATTCAGCTTACACTGTCTCTATATTGCTTTTTTGTACCTTTGGGACAAAGGACTCAGTAAATGCTGAGAGGTGAGGAAGGAAGAAGGCAGGGATTTATAGGCATGTCCAGGAGAGCAGCTTTTGACCCCCGCAGAGTGCTGGAGGTGTTCCTTCCAATCCTCCTCCACCATTTAAGTAACTGTCCTAGCCACCGAGCTTTAGAGACTTAAACCAAACTCAGAGTGCTATGAGTTAGGGAAAGAGTAAGGGGAAGGCATTCAGGGCTCAGGCTGCCACCTGGAAGGCTGGAGAGATTTTACAAGCCCTCACTCACAACTTTCACGGCTGGTATGTACTGAAGAAACTGTGAGTGAGAGATAGTGAAGCACCTTACGCTGAGGCAAGATTCTCAAACTTGCACAAAATCAGCTTCATGTGCAATCCTTTTTTCCCAAAAAAAGTTTGCCTTTCAGCTTTGGCAAATAAATCTTGGCTTTTTCTTTACCATTAAGACTTTATGTGTTGTTGAGAGGAGGGTGAGGGAGGAGGTGAGAAGAATTGGTGTGAAACTAATGAAGGCGGAATGCATAGTCTTCCTGTGGCAGTGAATAAAAATAAAGATGCTGTCCTGGTGAGAGCTGGAGGCCATTTTCTGACAGTCTACAAAGGGCTGGGGTGGAGGGTTGGTGCTGCTGAGTACTGACCTGAGGGAAAAAAGTTCCCTCCAGCCCCCACAAACTAACACTTCTCCTGCAAGGAGCAGATAACAGAAGAAATGCAGCGCTCCAATAACCCCTGAAATGATACCAGTTATAATCCCTTTTGCCCTTGTAATGTAGTCAATGGAACAAATTGTTTGGAATTGCGGTGATAAAACCCTTCAGACTAGATCGAGTTCTCCATGAAAGTTTACAATACAATCTACAACTAACTGCAGCTGCAAAATGCAGTCAGCTCTTTCCTTTTGCATTACTTCTTCCTCCTCTCATTGCCAGTGTGCCTGTCTTTAGGATATGCTGATGGATGTCTAGAGAGAGATTCTTCTAGGTGCATGTATACCTTCAGGCTAAACGATGCCCGTGGTCTGAGAAGGACCTGGGCAGAGATCCAAATAGTGCAACAATAACCAGGGATTTATGGGTGAGTGATGAAAAACTCAATAAAGATGCAGAATCAGGTGACATAATTGGTGTGGACATTGAATCAGGGAGGGGATTAAAAGGCTTAATATACTGAAAGGTGAAGCTAGGAGATGGCAATATGCATGACTGAATCTTTTCCAGTATGGTGTTTGAGAAATCTTATTATTATTTGATATAGAACAACAAAAGGAAGGTGGATTGCTTTTGTTAAAGTGTATGCCTCCAGAAAAGGTTGTGTTTAAAACTAAAAGTGTACAGTATGCAAACTTGGTGAAGCATTTTGCCGGAATGGCTTCTTGTCAGAAAACGTTTTGATTTTGCAAGTAAGTTAACCTTTTTATAAAAAAGCTAGAAAATGAAAGTAACCTTTCACTGAGAAGCTTGTTGAGATCCAGTTTATAGGAGAAGGGGAGAGTCTCACTCAGTAGTTTCACAATCAGAGAGGAGACCTACGTACTGATACATGGAAATGCTGCATGCAAGAGCCCTTACCTCTAGTTCTCTTTGGTGGAGAAACCCTCTGTTTCTTTTGTCTGAAGTGAACTTTGTCCGACAGGTAAAGAAATCCATGGGCCCTGAAATGAAGTTAAATCAGAAACAATAGTTTTTATTTGTAGCAGCTACAGTTCCTTAACACAGGTTAAAAGATAATTAAAACTCTTGCTCCTATCTTGGATCATAATAATTAAAGGAGTAGAAACTTGTTGCATGTAGATTCAAAGATTTCCATCCCTTTTCTCAAAGCTCAGGGTTTGCTCCTCTCCTTTTACTGCAGCAAGGCTAGCCTTTGGCTAGTTCCAGGCTACCACACATTCCTCTCCCATTTCCTTCTAAAACCTGACCATCACCTGTGTAACTGTATGGAATTGCACCATCAAGACCGATATGCAGGGCATGGTAATCCCTTCCTGTATAAACATGCCTCGTTCACCCACCACTGAATTCCGTCTCCTGAATCATTCTGCCAGAGCTTATAATATAAATGAGCTCCTTCACCCATGAAAAGCTCTGCCTGTATGTATTGTGTTGTGCTATGCACCATTATCGTATCTCCCACTGTCAACCAACATTTTCATAACGCAATAAAAGCATTTTGGATTTGCTTTGACAGAGTGCTCTGGCCATAACAGCATGTTTCCAGCCTTGGCATCACTGACTGGACAAACCAAGTATTAGTTCAGGAGTCTGGGAGCACTCCTTGTGCTTCCCACACCAGAGGGGACACCGTTAGTGATGCAGCATGGACATGGAATCTGGAATAACCTGTCATGTAGCAAACACATCCTCTAGCACCGAGGTTTCTCCTTGGTGTCCTTGTCCAAGTGTATGAACTTGTTGCTAATTTCTGAATCTGGTTCTGGAAAAACGGCTGAGTACTCAGGTACAGGCAAAGTTTCCTTTTGCTGGCTTCTGTGGGCCAACAAATTGAGCACAAAAAAGTGTGCCCAACAAAAATGACCTTGAGGGGTGGGAGTCTCATGGGGATGCCAAGAGACTTACAGTGGTTAGTCCCTTCTCTGCCCTCTTACTGCCTCCCCAGAATTTCCTTCCTCCTGAAAACCATCTCACATATATATATGAGATGTCTTTTCATGATTTTCAACTATATCTATATATAGGTTTTACTGTCTGTCTGTCTATCTATCTATCTATCTATCTATCTATCCATCCATCCATCCATCTGTCTATCTGTCTATCTATCTACCTACCTACCTACCTATCTATCTGTGTACTCTCTGGGCCAGAGTCTACAGCCCACTGGGCGGTGTGTTTCCAAGATGCAGGAGACTTACACTGAAGTCCTTACTGTGAATCCCCTGATTTACAGCTGTTGATTCATTCTCCTGGAGCTCAGGGGAAAAAAAATGTAGCCTTTCTCCTTCAGTAGACAGAGACACAATATTTAACCTCATATTAAATATTCCCTCATATAATGCAGGAAATGGCGTATGAGACCCATTAGTCAATAAATAAGAGTATGAGTAGTTTAACAGTTTTCCTTTACTTTCTAGAGGAAGCATACATCAACCTAGCTATACTTACACTAAGTGGTGATTACAGGATGAATATATGATAGAGATAACAATGAGCCAGGGCTGTTTATGGGAAATACATTAAAAGAAATATTCTGAATGCCAAATAGTCAATAAGAATTTTTTTCACCTTTTTAGACTAAGATGAAATGGCTTGATCATATACAATAACCTTATAAAAATGTTTCTCACTTTTGATTGAGATAATGAAAGAGAGAACCAGAACCCATTTTCATTCCTCTGTCCTTGAACCTGTTTTCATCCAGAGGTTCTCATCTGCAGATATCATCATCCATATTAATTGCTGAATTTAAGTAAGAGGCATAAGATTTCTCCCTAAATATATATTTTCTTCTTATTAATTTCTTCAAAATGTCTGATATCCCTGATTTTATGTATCTACTTTTCTCCTTTTAGAATTGTTTTCATTTCCATTCTTGAGGCACATCATTATTTTTGAATATTTTCTGCATATTTTTGTAGCACGTGAATTTGCCAAATCATACCAGCAAAATTATTTCTTTGCTGACATAAAAGCCTAGTTTCTGTGGGTCAGCCAATTCCGCATTAGTATTTGGGGGTTAGAACAGAACAAATGTGCTCCAAAAACCTGAAGTGTTGTGGGTGAAAAGATAATTTCCATTCTAGCACCGGTTGTAATTACCAATCATTTAATCTCCATTTTTCCCTACACATATAAAAGTCTTCGAAGTCCAAGCAAGATACCAATAATCTGAAAAACAAATTTGTAATTCTGCCATGTGTGTTTTTCCAGGTGGGGATGACAGAGTTAATCTAGTTATGAACGTATTTATTGACACCTTTTTGTACCTTCCAATGCACCTTAACCCCTATTTGGAACAATTATTATGTCTTATTACAGAAAGTTGATTTCATATCTTAAATAGAAATACAACCAAGTAGTTTAAAAAAATCCTTTCTAAGGTTATACTTTCTACTTTAACACATGAGCTCTAAAACTGCTCAGAGCTGAATTAAAACAAATACAACCAGAGAAGCGAAGAAAAATTAGAACAGAAAGCTAGAAACTAATTTTTAAAACTCCATTAGGAAAGCAGTCCAAGAAAAGCCAGAGGGGCCTCATGTCAGCTGACAGTGATAAGAGGAATGGAGTATATTGAGTACAAGACATTATATAGTAGAAATGAGAGAGGCAGCTTGAGGGGTAGGAAACTCATTTATTCTCCAACAACCATGTGCAGCGATTATAAAAAATAAGCATGCTTATTTTTCCAGTAAGTTATCTTATTAGCACTATAACGCTTCACGCGAATCCCGGGTCATTAAATTATCACACCTCTTCATTGTACAATAGCTCAAATCTTTCCCACTTTCTTCTTGTGTGGTTTTAAGTCAACATTCATGACAGCTGCAAAATAAGCTTTAGCTAAGGTGAGAAGAGGGTGTCACTGATGTGTGCACACACATGTACTCATGCACACAGGTACACACACACTTTGGCATGTATTTATAGCAGCCCTGGCTTTTACTTAAGAATGAAGCACTCTAGAGAGCGTGGGTCACAATCTGCCCATCACATCAATTTATTGACCAGATATTAGCCGTAAGTACCGAGAAGGCAGAACTTGATTCCTCCTATTGTCTGTGCTGAATTGTTGATGGGATACAATATAACAACAACATCAGAATCATTTTCAGCTGCTTCCCACAGTGAAATTACACGACGGAAAAACCACCAAGAGCTGGGTCACAAAGACCCACCATTGACTCCGTAACCTTTGAAAATTATCAGCACAGGATGGACTTCTGATCAACATGCGACCCGTGGTAGTGTCATTGTCTGAACAAATGCATTCTCCAAAAAGGATAAAAGTTAAAGGGGTGTCTGATGAAACTGCTTCTCAACAGGGACGTGTACTTTCCTCCAAACCATTGAACGTGATAAATGAGAGAATCCCAAGTAACAGAAAGAGCAAAGTTGCATAAATCCTTCTGGTTTATTTCACAACTGTAATGGAGTAAGCAACATGCAATTGTAAATGAGTACTTACCCACTTACGTTGTTGGACTAAGTAGGTCTAGTAATAAAAGTCTTATTGAGATTAAAAATAAGGGTTTCAAAATGATTTAGAGGGCCTTAGGTTCAGTGCTCCTGGGAAAGGGTGTATCTGTTTCCATAAAACAGTAGGAGCACTGTGGCCCTTCCCACACCAAACTGCAGTGATCACTTCAGGGACCGGGGACATCAGCTGTCAGAGCAGAGGAGACAAATCTCTCTCTGCTCTTCACTGGCAGTGGATTCTGAGGAGACAGCTTACAGTTCTGGTTGCACGTATGTCCTGACACAGGTATTGTCATGCAATCTGTGGGAAAGACTATGAGGTTTCAAGAAAAACTTGCTCAAACCTTCCACTGTGACTTGTGGAAACCAAAGTTTCTTAGGAAAGTGTCACTTTTTGCCAACTTCTGGTTTCACAGGAAAACAATGAAAAAGGAGAATTGAAGCTATCAAAATAGAAGTCTTAGTTTTGTTTTTAAATGGTTTTTCCTTTCCAAGTTGCCACAGATTAATTATAGCAAAAATTTTAACTTTAAACTTAAACGAATTTGAAACTACCACAAAACATTTGTTTATCTAATGGACATACATTTTTGCTGATGAAGCTGATTTTTTTTTTTTTTAAGTAATCATTCCAGTTCTAGAAGGAAGAGAGCCTTCTCTGACAGTATCAAGGAATGAGTGCAGCAGTGTTCTGCCATATTCAGTTTTCCAGGAGAAGGACAGACACTGTGCTAAATTTTGTTAAATTTTGCTAAATTTTGTAGTGCAGATCCAAATTCAAGGCTTCAGTGGATCTCCCATGTAGATCTAGTGATCCGCCATGTAGAACAACTTCAGTTGCCGTTCCAGGACACTCATCAATGCCCTGGATTTCAGTGGTGAGGGACAAAGCAAATGTCCTTGATGATCACAGATGCATAGGAGGTAAAACTAGACTCATTTACAGACTTTTCTTCCGGCTGTGAATTCAGCTGTTGCCAAGAGAAGTCTTGATAATTCTTGTGGTATTTTAGCTTTCATGAAACTTACAAAGCCTTTCTAAAAAGTCCTTTTAACAAAAGTAATATCTTAATGTAATTAATGGCAATGTGATACAGTCATCCAAATGATGGTGTTAAAATACCTGCAAGACATTGTCACATCTGAAGGAAAATCACACGATAAATTAGAATGAGATGAGTATTATAGTAAAATCATTTAAATAACAGGTTCAATGACTGGTATTTTCTTCCATCTTAATCCAGAAGCCTATAAAAACTTCATGTTCTTTAGTATGTAATGAATTTTTACTGAATCAAAATACTTTCAAATCAACTCGGGCTGTGTGATTTATCTCCTTGATATGCTTTCCAGTGCTTTAATACAGAGCAGTCCTTTAAAATAACCCGAAAAAATGCAAACTTCCTACTTACGTTTTATTTAGGAAATTTATTTTTATTTTTTGCCCTTCCCATTCCTCACTCATCTGTAGTCACAATGTAGAAGAGTTTACTTACTTAAGAGCTGAAGAAGGAGTTGAAAATGCATTTCATTACATTTATTTGAGACTCTTCTGAAATAATCGTAGAATCGTAGAATCCTAGAATCCTTGCACAGGAGTACTTACATTAATGTTCAGTCTAGGGTACCTTGATTAAAATAATTTTGAAAGGACAGCTTGGCTTACTCACTGATAAAAACTCAACCTGGAAGTGCCTTGGCTGATTCATTTCCAAAACCTTACAGCATCTTAAGGCCTCAGGATATACTGGACAAAGAAGGTCAATAGCTATAAGCATTAGAAATAAATATTTCAAAATTCTTATCATGATTTTGGTTTTTTTCAGGCTAAATGAATATTTCCAACAGGAAATGGTAAAAGATTAGTTTGAAATGTTGGGCTTCACCTCCTCTTTTTTCCTTTTGCACAAGTGGGAATTGTGCAACTCCGTTGAAGCCAATCCAGCTGCACCAGGGCAAAGACATTCTGTTTTGTGTAAAGGTCCTCCCAGAGGGAACCATGCTTTTCTTGTGGCTGTAGCCATTTCTTTTGTAGTATTGATGGTGTTCTCCAGCTGTCTCATGTATGAAGCTCCATGTATCTATGTTAGATGATGTCCCATACGTCTATTGCAGACAATGAGTATACTGGAAGTACTTGGCAATTAAGAGGTCTGTGTTTAAAAATGCAGGGGACTTCCCCTGGGATGTGGTACCAGCAAAACTTTGGAAGTGCAGTAGAGACCAAGAGAGTCTGCAGATGAGATTAGCATTCAGGGAAATGAAGACAGGGGACGGTGCTTAGCTTTTCTTACATCTACAAGCCATACTGAGAGTGATTAATGGGGAACCACTGACCTTCTACATATATCCTCTTCTGCTCTTCATTTTCCCCACAGACTAGGCAGCTAATTACTCCAGATGACTTGGGAATAGAGCCACAAAAGACTTTTAGTACTTAAATCTTGCCTATGTCTGAAGTTGTGATCCTTTAAAACCCATCTCATCTGGTACTGAAAGCCTGGAAGCGCATATACATATTTAGCGTAGCATCCATAGGAACCCAAGCTACATTCAAGTATTCCAAGTAGAAATAATGTTTCCAAGCCTTGAAAGCCTGGATCCCCTTCTCTTGGTCCACACTTGAATCCCTCTGGCACTCAGAAGGTAGATACCTCTCTGTGCCAGTGGAGGGGCCCAATCCACCAGATATCCTTACATCATGTTAGCTCAGGGTCGTCACAGCACAGCATGGTGACAGTCAAGTGGTAGGGCCAGCATGCAGGAACTGTCTTGTCCTGACTCAGCCTATGTCCTTCCTCTCCAAAACCGACTGTCTAGCTACTAGATCAAACACTTGCTTAGGCTTGCTGAACATGAAAGAGTTTCAACAGGCATATCTTCCCTCACGTCCAAAGCACATCTCAGATTGCAAAATAGCCTGCAGCTTTATGATTAGGACACAGGTTGGAGAGAAGAAAAAACCCCCAAACCAACAACGAAACCAAAACAAGCAAAATAAAAAACCCCAATACCCTGAATAAACTGAATACCCTTTAAACTAACAACCTGAATACCCTTAGTTTTATTGCCTTAGAGAAAAAGATTAAGCCTTGATGATCCAACTGATCATCTGGTTTGGGATTTAAGACCTATTTCTGTTCATTGTATTTCTGAGTGGAGATATTAAATGTCTCATTTTTCACCATACTAGTTCCTGAATATCTTGCTCTGAGACCCCTCATTTTTCCACTCTTCTGCTTTATGGAGTAGTAGACACCATTCTGGTGGTCAGGCATCTAAAAAGTCAGGTGGCAGAGTGCGCTGCTCTGAGACACTCTCATTTTCTCATGTTTTTCACTGTTGGTATTTTCACAAGATGGGAACTGAGATGGAGACATAAGCTGCATTCATCCGTGACCTTGGATGCAACTTGATTGAAGGTTATCTAATTAAATGTAATCTCTAATGAACACAGGCTCACAAAGCATTAGCCTGCTGTGATTATTTAAATAGATGAGGAAAAGACAGAAAAGGAATTTTCTGAATCTAAACAAAGTTAGGAAAAAAAACCCAAACATAAAGGTTATCCTTTGTGTGGTGGTTCATAAAAAAAATCCATCTTTAAAATTACTACACAAAAATAGAAAACTTGGTTTCAAATTCAATGCATATTGCTAGGTACTTTTGAAGGTTTTCTATGGCTTCATGCACCTGTAGCCAAAGAAACCATCATGGCAGACTATGAAATGGATGGTGTGGGATAGGAAAGGGGGAGAAGGCACTGTATGGTGGCGTCTTAAATTTTCCATGGATAAAGTTACGTGCTGTCTACCTAGAGACATCCAATCCTTTTTAACAAAAAAGTCCAGCAGTAACTTCTCATCTTAACCACAAGGCGGCTCTTACCCTAGAGAAAACCCTTGCCAAAATCTTTCTGAGCCGTATTTGCATCCTCTGCCAAGTGCTGGCAGCACACTCACCAGCACCAAGGCGGGCACCAACACGTGCTGGAACAGGACGTACACAGCAGAAAAAGGACATGTGTGTGCCTGCACAGCAGCCCGCGGTGGGGATTTCACTGGCAATCCCCAACCTGGCAGACATGGGCAACTCAGGTTAAGCATGCAAAGGGACACACAGGAGACGGTTACAAGGTCCTTTACAAGGTATTGTCCATTTTTTTCTATTTTCCAGTATGTAAGTAGAATATTCTTATCCTGTTAGGCTCATCTTGATAACAAATAGTCTACACTAGTCTTCTTTTTTACAATGTAATACCCTTAAACCTCTTCTATGTGCACACATAGGGGTCTACAAGAAAACTTTTCTTCAAGATCTTCAGTAGCTAGTAAGCATGAGGGACACCACAGACTGAATAAATAACATAACTCCCAGGAAAAAAGACTAACACAGAAGAAGTTATTATCCTAGATTCTCAAGCTTCAGATGATTTATTTGGTGCAACCACACACCCCACCCCCCATCTGCCTGAAATTTCTGGAAAACCGTGCCTGTTCCATGTTTAAAAGATAACTCCTCTAAACTGGAAAAAAGGGGGTTTCGTGCAAGGCCAATACCATCTTGCCTTGTCTGTCACACTGTGTGTCACAAGGCACTCAGCACCTAGTAAACTGGAAAAAACCCACATTTTATTATTTAAGCAAGAATTACACAACATGTATCTAGTTCCACCTAATGAGCTTTGGTGATGGGGAAGAGAAGGGCATCACAAAGCAGACCAAAAAAGAAAGAAAGAAATTCGTACAACTCCAAGCACAGTATTCTCTGCCAAACTTTTCTGATTAATATGCAGCTGAATTAATTCACACATGGATTCATCCACTTAATAAGGCAAGCAGCTATACATGTACTTTCACTGGGGATTATTGAAGGGCAGATTGTCATTGATAATGACGACAATGTAATGAGGCAAGTGAGGAGCTCACAGTAGCTCAGAGTGAAAAATGACATCCACAGATCTAGAAGAAGTGGGGGTAACGTTTCTAGTTGGACTGCAAGTCAGTCCTTGGTGTATCTTAAAAATCACAGGTCCCTGCTGGGAGCTGCATAGCAGAGCTGGTCAGGCTTTCCCTCCAGAGTCCACTTTTGCTTTTTAACACTGGCATGAAAAGCGGAGAGCCCAATCCCAAGCACTCCCCATGCACGGTATTTCCACGTCACCATGAACCATGGGACCTGAGCCATCCATCCATTACCAGTGGAGAAAACATCCATGGGCAGAGCTGCCCCAGTCACTGCACAAACAGGGAGAGGATGGCTCCTCGTCGGGCAGGTGTGTGCATGTCCCTGTGTCCATGGAAATGTGTGCACTGCCATAGCTCTGCTACTCTGGATGCAAGGATCCTTTGGTGCTTTGACTAGGGATATAAAGAGATCTTTGGCTTTCCTTGAAAAATAAACCCTCCTTTCTCCCTGACCCCCAATTCCACAGGGTAATGTAATTCTGATAAACCCCTATCTTGTGGATGGACACTAGTCCTTGAATTAATGGTGAATTACAAAATATATCACTCAGATCAAAAGCACTGGTGTAATTTTGTCAACTTAACATTGTACATGTGCAATACGATCCAATCTTCCTTGGGATAATCCCTTTCCAGAAGGTTCCCTACTTTCCTGTCTGTTTAGCGTGGAGGGTGAAAGAGTTGGGCGCTCAGCAGACCATGTCCTGCCTCTCCTCTTGCTGTTTCCCTGGGAGAGGGGGGGAAGTCTGCGTAAGCCTGTCACCCTAAGGTCATGCAGGCAGCGGTCTTTCCCAACGGAGACCAAAGGGTAGCCACTTTATGTATAAAACTCCGTGGCTTTGTCTGCACTGCCTCTTAGCAGTGCTCTGGAGGGGACCTGGCTGCGAGGTGCCCCACACAGCCCAGAGAGAGCAGCAGTGCCACAGGCTGGCCCCACAGCGACAGGTCACGCTGGTGGGCACAGCAAACCCTGCTTGGCATGCTCTGGGCTCTGTGGCCTCTCTCCATGTCTCCATAGGGACAGGGATGCGGGAGGCTGCTTCAGGTATGTGCTGCTCGTCAGGGATGAGCTCTCTCTGAGACACCTCATTCAAAGCACTGGGCTTGGTGTTTCCTGCATGTAAAACCAGAAAGAATAACAGAGCCGTACCTGGCAGGAAAATCAGATGGCGACGTCCAGAGGTTTGTAGGCACATGGTATATGCTTTAGACAAACTCCGCAGAAATAATCAGAAAGCGGAGGTTGTTTTCCTTGTTCTCCTATATCTAAATATCTGTCAAAGAAGGTTTTCGCATGCTGACTGAATGACAGGATTTGCACACAGTCCTTAGTGATGCTTATTGATAAAGGCAAGGCTGAGCAGAGCTGTAAATTGGAAAAAAAATAAAAAAATCAAAGCTACAACTTGCAACTTTGCTATGGTATAGTTTGCCTGGGAAGGTTTCAGAGCTGAGGCTGCAATTTGCTGTGCCGTTCCTGAGTGGTCAGAGACCACTTTCCTTGCAAAGCACGCAGTATTGATTGCTCCTCACCCCTTCCAAATCCCAGCATCTTGAATAAGTATTTTGCATTGATTACTAAAATAAGTAATTGACAGTTTCTGGAAAGGGCGGAGGGAGAGGGCTTTAGGAAAACACATTCATCTGGAAGCAGAAACTAGGCAAATTCAACTTGAAATTGAAGTGCAATTAATCATCAGTGAGGCATTGCAGCAGCTCAGCTAGAGATGTGGCAGATTCCCTGTCATTTGATTTCCCCCCCCCCCCGTATTTCAAATCTCTCTGGAAGGGACAATTTAGTGAAACCAAGTAGAGATTGTTCATGCAGGACATGTTGAGCAAATGCTCAATATGGTTGGTAATGGTAAATGACCATAGATGCTCTTTTGTAGATTTAAAAGTTTTAAAAAACCTTTCTAAAAACAATGCATGATACCCCACAAAGATTTACTTTGCAAATCAGAGGAGCATGTTAGTAAGGGGATATTTCTCCATCAGGGCTGACTACGATGTGTACATGTGATCGGTCAGCTCAGAATTGCAGCCATGAATGTGTAAAGGACCCCACACACTCATGCACTCTTGCTTTGCTTGTTAGCCTGGACTCAACATGTGGTTTGAAACCTTTTTTGGTCTGCAGACCCCTAAATACTTTTCAGTAAGCCTCTATGTAGTGTACTGCAGCTTGCTGAGAAATTATTTGCTCTTCCTAGCTACCATATCTGTATGCTGTAGAAATAGCCATGGGAATGGATTTATGGATCTGAGAGTCCTAAAAACCACCGCACTGAATGACTTTTTTCTGATCCCATCACTGTTTTGAGTTTGTGGACTTCTGCTACCCACTTCAGTCTTCAGCCGGTATCCACATTTGCCCATCTACTACAAATTTTATCCAAATCCTGTTGATTCTCTGAAGTCCCGAAGTTTTATTCACATAGCAGAGAATAGTTTGTACAGAGAAAAAAAAACCAAACTAAAACAAATAAATGTTCCAATAAGCCTAAAGAAAGTACAATCAATTAATTTTATTCAAGTTGGAGGAAAAATTCATTCTGTTCAATTCTGCTTGTCACATTTCATATGTCTCATTTCCTAGCTCTATGAAAGACCTAGTGGGTACTCGGGGTACTTCTTTGTTACATTGTCTGTCTACCTGATGTAAACAAAAACACATTCAGTAATGACTTTCTTGGTTTAGCGTAACCCCTGCCGAGAGAGTGAGGCTACCCTATTGTCTTCTGCCTTATGCCTGGTTATTTATATCTGTGTAGGCAGTTGATATTTAAGGTGGCCAAGACACAGTAAAAGCATAAAGCAATTAAAACAAACGAATCATGTCTCTCTCCTAGGTTTTGCCAGGGAGCCAATATTTAATGAAGCTTAGCATTATCTGACAGCCATTCAACTTTCCTCTAATTAACTTGCATCACTTCAAGTAAACCCTTTGAACACAGTGGCACTGTCTGTGAATGCGGTGTTTTGCATGCTGCTTCAGAAGACGTTGACCTCCTTGGTGTGGCTCTGAGGCCAGCTTTTTAAGTTTCTTTCTCCATTAATTGCTTTTTCCCTTGGGAGCTGTATCAGTGTTTTTCCCTAAATAGAAATTACCTTGTACTTTCATGAGAAGGCTTAGCAGGATATTTTATATTCTCTAGAATTCAAAATATTAATGTGTCTTTATCAAGCAAGACTCCTTGTATTCACCTGCTACAAGTCACATTCTCCCTTCCAAACAGTGGCCAAAATAATGGGGACCAGCTTCAAAACCTAGCTGGAATCTCTGGGATCCTCTGTTTTCCCAAAACTATGTTGTTCTTCCCTCCAAATAGAGCTGAATGACAACACTTGGATGATACTTTGAAAAATGTTTAACATTAATTCCTACTATCAAAGTTCACTTATTATTGACCCAAAAGCCAAATGTAATATTTTGAAATCCCACTTCAGTTCATCCAGATTTAACCTTTTGTCCCTGTGACAAGAGAAAGTTTGAAGTCAGCCATGTTTCCTTTCCTCCCTTTCACTCCTCATCTTCTGTCATAGACTAGCTCATACATCCAAAGATATAAGATTGAAGGATTTAAATCCCCTCAGATGGGAGAGAGAGCCCAGGTCACCCACACCCTCAGGGATGGCTGCAAGGGAGTGGTGTGCTGGCCAAAAGGGAAGATCCTTTATCCCTGCTTCACCATATCCTATATGTTAAAACCTTCCTCATAGCAAAAGAATTATTTAGAGGAGACTGCACCTAGTAGGTGTCCCCTCCAGAGCAATAATTTTTCTTCTCCTTCTCAGTGGGCACTTCTCTTTGAATTTTGCATATGGTATAGAGGTTAAGAAAGAAAATATGGTGAGGATGGACTGAACTTCAGCAGATACAGAGTGCTACTGATTTTCACCAGTAAAGACTGTGCTCATCCTTGCTAATTACTTATATTTTAAGGTCAAGAATAGTTGTGTACATACCTGAGAAAGTGTGGGTGCCCAAGACGCTACATACTCTACCAGTATGTGCCACTTGCTGTAATAGACAGATGAGGCTGACTGTAAAACTACTGTTTGCTTAATGACATGTTAACTATCAGTTATCAGTCATGATTCTCTTCAATACAGCTTAAAAACCACCCTCAAGATCAGTTTTAATGTGACAGAAAAGGAGCCATGTTGATAGTTGTCCTGGTTTGAGCAACACAGGACTAATTTCTCTTCTAATGCTTGGGAAAACTGCACGTTTAGAAGACTCTGGTGTCTGAATTTGTGAAAATATTTACTTTATAGCCAGCTATGGTATGTGGGTTTCAAGGTCTCAGCATTTTTGAGCTCACCAGGTGCAGGGATGAGGAGGAGCGAGACCCGGGCACTTGACCCAAGCTGGCCAACAGGATTATTTCGTACCATGAACGTCATATTCAATATAAATTGGAAAGTTTGCTGTGAAGAGCTTTCTATTCCTTCATGGTGGTGATCCAGAGAACTTCTTGCCCTGGTGCCAGACCCCTGAGACCTTCCCTTCCTCCTGAAGCTGTAGCGCTCCCGGTGTCTGACATTTTCTGTCCAGTGCTGGGACTGCACAGCTTCCTACTGATAGAATTGGCTGAGTATAGTCCTTGTATATTTTATATTGGTTGAGATCAATACTGGTTCTTTAGTGTTATTAATGTTAATTATTTAGTCTTATCCTATTTAATCTATTTACATTTCAACCCTCATGTTTCCTTGTTCTTCCCCAACTTCCATTCCCAGGTGGGGAGGGGTCATCAGGTGATAGAATAATTGTCTAAAGGACAATAAATTGTTGTGGGTTTCTCAAGCCATAATAAGAGTTCTTGCATAGTTGCCTGAAACCACATTTGACAAGATATTTACCATAGCAGCAATGCTTTAGTGTTTGTCAGTCCGTGACCCACTAATGTACATCACAGGAGTGTAACTTGTGATGTTTATACTGGAAAAAAACAATTCACAGATGTTTGCAGGTTCTTTCTGTGGTTGTTCCAGTCTCTTATTAGGGCATTGGTTAATAACTCAAGCTTGTACAGCTCTGCTTTTGCTTGTACAATTCATCCTACTTTGTCAGCTCTATTTGCCACTGGAAAACTCAAATTCTTGCGCATACAGTTGTTCTTCTTAGGACTTACAACCTTCTGTACAATTAATATACAGTGTTGATTTTCAGCTCCTCTTTCAGCTCTCTAGAATATACCCTCCCAGGGAAATACTACTTTATTTGTCATTCAAGTCATTCAACAGCTGAAATCACTATTGGTCTTACCATTCAATACACTGGCAAGCTTTAGTCATAATTATTTTCTAGAAATTGCTTTTTCCATCCAGTAGGCCCCTTTTTCTTCCTCCGCCTTTCTTTTTTTCTGTTTTGGAATGGACATTGCCTCACAACTTTGCTGGAGTTTCCCTTGATGTAGGTTATATTTTCCCCTACAATTTCACAGATGACTATTGATGCGCAGGGTGAGAGAGCTAAGACGGGACAGAGACATAGTTCCTAGATTAATGGGGTGAAAGGGAAACAGGTTTGATATGACGGATGTTTTCCTAATACTGAGGTCTACTGACTCACAGAATAGTCTCCAAAGAGAAAAACCCTGATAAATGACGCATTTTAAGCTATTTAGGAGTAGAGCTTACTGGGACTTTTTCTGATGAAAGACAAAATGTGAACCACTTGACGCCAGGATTTCTCACAAAGGTGCATCAGCTACATTTGATAGGTTGGAGTTTCTACTCAAACACAGGTGGAGAAGGTGTAGTATCAACCTCCTAATGGTCAACAGTTTTATGATTAGGGTGCTCATCTGCACTGTGATCCCACCTTCAGCTAATACTAGATATTGGTACAGAGTTAAACAAGGCCAGGAGCACCAACCTGGCCACTGGTGCACGTGTAGAAGTTGGGAATGAAAAGACAGACCAAGGGATCAGAAAGGGCAAATGCTGCTTGAACGAGCACCTCAACAGCATATTCCAGGCTAATCCTGTTTTCCCAGAAGTCTTTAGCCTCAGATACTGCTCCCGGGATTTTGAGGGCTTTGTCTTCTTCTTGGATGAGAAACTGGGTTGCAGAGACTAAAAATTAAAGCAAATGAGTTGTCATGACACAGATTCCCAAGAAACAGTTGTTGTGGAGAACAGAGGATGCTTGCCCTCCTGGAGACATGCTCAGACAGAGTAAATAATAACCTGTCATCCACACCCAGTTGAATTCTATATAGAAAACTAGTAATGTAATGAAAATTGTAAGCCTGCCTGAAGACATTTATAACCAACAGCCTGTATAACATTTGATGTGAGTGCATCAGCAGCAAGATAGCAAGACTAAAGAGGATGGGGTAATATCCCATAGCCACCTCCAGCAAGAGCCTTCATATTATTTTCACAGTCCATATACTCCCTGCTCTCTCAAGGATGAACCCTAGAGTGATAAAATCTTTGAGTGAAGAACCAAAAATTCAAGCTTCCTGACAAAGCCATCAAATACACTTGCATTCATATTCCAAGTCTGAATAATAAAATGGAGAGGAGAGAAGACACTGAGATGGCTGCCCTGCAGGAAGCCCTAAAATAAGAACTGAGGACACTATTCAGAAGAGGGATCTTGCCATTAGTACCAAACCTCCAGTTCTGTTGGCCAGGATGCATCCTGGGACTACGAGGTAAGAGAAAATGAGCATCGAGAAAAACACACTGTTGTTAAGAAACAGTTCTGACTGTATGTATTTGTTTAACCTATAACCTTTTGTTTCTTACCTTGCAATGGAAAGCCTGACCTTGAAGTCTCACTGTATAAACTCTTGGGGTTTTTTTTTTTTTCAGTATTATGCCTGTTTATTGCCTTAGTGGCAGATTAAATTATGGACCAACTGAGAAACATATAATGGTCTGTTTTCCCAAAAGCAGAGAATCCAAAGAGAGTAGTGGGTGCAGAAAGTCCAGAGGGGCCTGCACCACAGGTTTTTAGAGTGTCTCCTGATAAATTATAAAAGGATTCTTTGAGGGCTGCTATTAACAAGTGTAAATTTTGGAGAGAAATTCTTTTCTGCCTTTCCCATAGTGGGCATTATGTAATGTATGTCCCACAGGAAGAGAAAGAAAAGAAGTCATCTCACCTTTTTGAACAACGCACATGCATCACACTTGCCTAAACAACACATCACATCTCTAAAGTGTCTTGTATTAGCAGAGGAACCAATGTGACTCACAATGTCTTTTTGGGGGTGCTTTCTGCAAGAATCTCTTGCATGAATGGACATCTTCTTACACAATCACAGTCCTTTTTTTACAAAGGATGCCCTTCAGAGAAGGTATTACTCAGCAAGGTCTTCATCCCATAGAATGACTCAGATCTCAAATTGCTTATAGAGCCCAAACATCCCCACAGTAAAAATGTCACCCTATTGTCAGGGACAAGAAGGAATGGTAGCAGGGCTCCCAAGACAATCAATATATTTTTATGTTCTATCTCCTCAACCACTAAAGAATCTCCCCATGCAATTTCAGGTAACATCAAGGACAGTAATTTGGGGGAAGAAGGACATATCAATTCTGTTGTTGTCCAGATCGTATTTTTCTGCATTTTGAAGATAGATGCAGTGTCAGCAATTCTCCAGTTAAATGACTTAAACTTGATAAAGTCCTTGATAGAAGTCTTGCAAATTCCTATGATGAGACTTTCAGTCTATTAAGGTAGAGGTGATCTGCCCCCTTCGCATGAGGACATTAATCTCCTGGAGTGCTGAGGTCAATGCAGAGACGGCAATTTTGATTTCTATGTTTTTGTTCTATTAGCTGTTCCACCTTAACCCCAATTTTCTTTCTTGTTAACCAAGGAGAGAAATAAAAGGAAAGCTATGAAAAAAATTTGCAGGTTTCTGCATTAGACTCTTTCAAAGCCTACCTGCTTGGGAAGTCTTAATGTGCAACAGCCTGACTGGGTTTACAGACCATCTCTTGCTCCTTCCTGACAGCTCAGCAAAGTGGCAGAATGGCACAGAGACCCAAGTAATACTTTTGAAGATTTAGAAAATGAGTTAAGAGTTAACCTTTGCAGCAATCATCAAAACATCTTTTATTGTGGATGACTTAAATGTTAACTGTTAGATGAAACAGCATCTGAGAGCTCAACCGAACTCAGTTTGAATGAAGAAGTCTGTCTTCTAGTTATGTTCTTAGAACATCTGTAGCAGACCTATGGAAGCTGCATTGGTGGAGGACTTTACAGAGCTACCATGGCCTGGTTTACAGTTGGTTGCAGTCATGGAAATCATGAGGGTTTTAAGATCATCCACGGTCTGTGGATTTGTTGGTGACCATCAAGTGACAAGCTACAAACTGAATTTTAAAAACTAGGAATAGTTATGCTCAAAATTTTGCTCTCAGGCAAAGAGGAAACACACCTTACACATAAAGCCAAGAATTTCAAGAATTGAAGTCTTAACACTATAGACATTATTAGTCCAGATTTAATTATTACAGGTAAAGAAAGAATAACAAAACTGTCATAACTGATACACAAATAGTTCTTATTTTCCATGCCTTCTGAGGGTGCTGACCCTCTCCCTGCTCCTCTGGGCCCCAACAGAGGTGGTTTCATGCTGGTAGTGGCAGGGGGTTGTTACAGCAAGTCACCAGCATTTGAAAGCTTTTTCTGTGAAGTACATGATGTTGACATTGATGGTTTCTTCTTCCTCACCCCATGATCCACCTCAGGGCATTTTAATATTTGCTAGCATGCTTTTACACCTTCAGTCTTTAGCCACAGACACCCAGTCAATTAGAAGAATTGCTATTGCAACTAAACCAAGTAAAACAAAGCTGCAGGCAGGTCACAAAATACTCATACAGAGCAAGCCTGACAAGCCTCAGTCCTGAGGCCTTGCAAACTCAGTACAAAGCTTGTGGCCTATTACTAGCAGTGGCAATACCATATTGCATGCTTAAAAATAATAAAATTCATATAAGCATATTTTTCAAATGAAAACTTTAATGATGAACAGTTTACCTCTGCTGTTGCTACGGGAGCTCTGCTTGTCAGTAGAAATCTCTCAGACACGTAGAAAAGTTTTCTTAAAATCTATTGCCTTGCACAACACATCTGCAATTCTCTGTCCTGCAAAATGTTATTCTGTACTAGTTTTAATGCTAGGAAAAAAAAAAAAGTAATGGAGAGGAGTTGAATGGTGGTGCCTGCTCTAGGAAGAGTTTGTGAATCCCTACCAAAAAAACCCCCAGCAACATTCCCTTCAATTTCTATGAAAAAGCTTTTCAGGGCCAGAAAGAGAGGTCAGGCTTGCACTCATAAATCTGCTTCTAATTAGTGCAGGTGTGAAATGAAGGTAACATGCAGGTAATTGAATGTTGCTGTTGTGATTGTATGGAGGAATCTAAGCAAACTGTGGACCGTGGACCAAGCTCTCTCCCCTCTGGAAGCTACCTGTACTAGCAGAATAAATCACAGAATAATTGAGGCTGGAGGGCACCTCTGGAGATCATCTAGTCCAACCCCATGCTCAGAGCAGGGTCAATTAGAGCAGGTTGCTCAGGACTACATCCAGTCAGTTTTTTAATATCTCCAGGGATGGAGACTCCACGGCTTTTCTGGGCAACCTGTGCCAATGCTCAGATACCCTCACAGTAAAAAGCTTTTCTTATGTTTAAGTGGAACCTGCTGTGTTTCAGTTTGTGCCCGCTGCCTCTTGTCCTGTTACTGGGCACCCCTGAGAAGACCCTTGCTCTGTCTTCTTTCGTTACCCCCCCATCAGGTATTTGTAAATGTGGATAGGATCCCCCTGAGCCTTCTCCTCTCCAGGTTAAGCAGTCTCAGCTATCTCAGCCTCTCCTTGTATGAGAGGTATTCCAGTCCCTTAATTATCTGTGTCATCCTGTGCTTGACTCATTTTAGTAGTGCTGGGGAGCCCAGAGCTGGACCTAGCACTCCAGGTGTGGCTTCAGCAGTGCTGAGCAGAGGGGAAGGATCACCTCCCTCGACCTGCTGGCAATGCTCTGCCTAGTGCAGTCTCCAGGAGGCTGTTGAACTTCTTTGCTGTAAGAACACATTGCTAGTTGATGTTTAGCTTGGTGTTATATGACCCCCTGAGCGTTCTGCTGCAAGAGTTTTGTGTCACCCACAAACTTGCTGAGTGTGCACTTTGCCCTGTCCTCCAGATCATACTGGTATCAATCCCTGGCGTACAGCATTAGTGACCAGCCTCAAGCTTGGCTTCATGGTGCAGATCACAACCCTTTGAGCCCGGCAGTACAGCTAGTTTTCAGTCCACCTCACTGCCCATTTATCTGCCCTTTCAACAGCTTGTCTATGAGGATGTCACAGAAGACAGTGTCAAAAGCCTTGATAAAGTTGAGATAAACAACAGCTACAGCTATCCTGTCATCCACCGAGTCAGTAATCTTGTTATAAAAGGTTATCAGGTTGGTCAGGCAAGACTTCCCCTTCATAAATCTGTGTTGATTGCTCCCAATCATCTTCTTGTCCTTCATGTGATGGTCTGCAGACAGCTGCTAGTAGGCGGAAACTAAAAGCTAGAAGTGAGGGCTTGATTAACCTCAATCCCACTTTCAGGTGAAGATGAATTTCCTTTCAGTTGCTTTTCCTAAACACTGGTGCTCATGGTGTGCTGGCCATCAGAGCAGGGAGCAGCAAGCACCATTCCTTTGTGCTCTCTCTGCTGCCTCCCAAGTGTGGTACAACAGAAACCCACCTTTTTTAAATAGGGATAAGACTTGTGAGGTAAGGGAGTGTGAATGACTGCAGAGAGAGATTAGATGAGGAAAGATAAATCAGAGAATGCTTGGAGGGAAATCAGGGCTGGAGCTGGGAGCTTGGAGGTGCCAGAGAGAGATGGAAAATCTAGGGAGAGAAAGATTGAGTCTGTATGGAAATGGAAGCTGAACACAGGAAAGGTGTGGGTGGACAAGTGGGAGATTACTTAGGGAGAGAGGGAGGAAGAATCAGAGATGAGTTTGGTAATGAGGTCAAGGAAGGGTTTCAGGATATGCTGGACTGCCAGGGAAGAACCCTTGATCCGTATCAACAATGAAAATATGGTGTGGCCTTAAACAGAAGCCAAACTGATAAAGTCTGGTGGGATTATTGGTTTGCGTTTCATAACGGGTTTGCATTTCTCCAGTCACTGCCAATTGCAGGGGGAAGGGAGACGCAGAGGGAGGAGCAAGGGAGGAGGAAAGAGAAGGGAGAAAGGGAAGAGAGAGGTGGCAGAAGAAGATCCAAAGAAGCAGTGATGGGGAAGGATGAGAATGAGGAAGAGAAAGTAGCACCGGTAATGCCAGTCTACTGAGACCTCAGGCTCCCTGGTGAGAATAGTCCTTGCAGGGCTGGGAATGGAACTCACCATCTCCCACTGTCAGAAATAGCAGCTTCATCTCCAGCATTCACTCCTCATCCCTCTGGTCCTCTGGACTTCAGAGACGCTGTTAGTCGTGTAAGATTTGTTTCTTATGGGAGCTGGAAGCTACATTTCCTGAGGGAAGGATAAAATCCTGGTGCAGGACGTTGTAGGCTGTCCTGCAGATGTGAGTTTTGCTTTGCCCTTGTCAACTGCTCTGTACATACTGCCAGGCAAGATGCATAAACATGACATTTAAAAAGAAGCAGTCATGCTGCATAAATTTTCTCTACATCTAGCTTGATTATCAATAACTTTCTCACAGTTGCCACTGAAATGAAAACCAGCTGTGTCTACAGTGTTATATAATACTAAACAGCTGGGAGAGAAAAGGATGCCAGATAGCTCAAATGGGCATCCAAAATTAGGAATCTTCTTGTGACTCTGCTCCCTGATTGTACAGCAGGGACTCCTTGCTGAGGAACCGTAACAATGCATTGACTACTGCTTGTGCAGAAGACAGTCACAGTAGTGATCAGCCTCAAAGAAAAGTGCTGGAGGAAATTAATAAGCTTATCATCAGGGCATGGCTTGAACAGCCTTCAATGAATAAAGCAGGGCACCAACACGCTGAGCAATGAGAAGGAACCACATTACTCCACACACGTCTGCAGTGAGGATGCAGGGTCTAGGGGAAGAACAACTGTCATACAGTTAAAGAGCACAGCAGGATTTATAGGTCCAAAGAAACTGAACTGAGGCTGAAGGGGCACCATTACTCCTAGCACTGCCCAGCTTTTTAGGGATTCATCCTGAAGCCTTCGTTCTTGTGATTATAATTAGTTGGTATGGGTTAGTAAGAAATGCACTAGAAAGGAGAAAAAGGAAGGAGAAATATTTTCAAATTACTTCTTTTGGTTCATGCATGTTAAAAAAAGTATAGACGCAAAGGAAAGAATGGGGGCCATGAAACATTGGTGCTGCCTTTCCCAGTAGTATTCAGGTTAAGTCCAGTAACCTTCCCACGGCTAACATCCAAAGCTCTCATCCAGCTATGTCTTCTAGAGCTCAGTCATCTCCTGAAGAAGGCCAGCCCTGAGGGTGACAGAGTTGCAGTGCCTGCCTGGCTGGCTGGGTTAACCTGGGTGCTTGCTACAGCCCCTCACAGAGAGGGACAATAGGGCATCAACACACCTGTTTAACGGCCCACAGTTCTTCCCTTTCCTTCTGCTTGGCCCATCTCTCATCTTCCCTGTTATTTTGGCACCTGAGAGATCCCAAGGATGTGCATACTCCATGCAGTGTATGACTTCTGAAAGAGATGCAAGCATTTGGCATGTATGTGCCATCCCTCCCACCCATTAAATTTTGAACCCATCATGTTTAACATATCATGAAAACATCTGTCCAGGCAGAGGAGAGAAACTATAGCTATGTCTGTACCAGTGTGTTATAGAGACAACTTCCCAGAAATGCAAACTCAAAATCTCTTCCCATAGTATCACACTGTTAGAAAAGCAGCGTTCCTCAAAGGGGTTGGTTTGGGAGTTAGTGCAGGCCAGGAGGACCAATCCTAATTGCTTTGTTTTGTAGGGGGAGAAGTTGATGGTAGGGGCCTGGCAGGTTTCTTTGCTGTTGGCCTCAGAACCAGCAAACAGCCTCAGGATATGTATTAGCACACCTGTACCTTATCGGTGTCCGCTCAGAGAACAAGGCTGCTGCCTAGCCATTGTTAGACACCAGAGAATCCACACAGGAGAAGCTAGTAGCTATTCTCTAGAGGGGTGACAAGAAACTCTAGCTGCGGTCTCTGCCCTGTGAGATCTTTGGGTTAAGGACTTGTGTGCTAAAAAGGAGAGAGTTTATTCTCTAGGTTTATATAATATTCCCCATTAAAGAGGTACCCCATTAAAAAGGTACCCCATCAAAGGTTCACCGTCCATGCAGAAGAACAGCCTTAAGTCACACTCTTTTTACTGTATTACTGTGGTTTACCCCCAGTAATGCACCTGTGTGACAAAGCCTCACGGCTTCAGCTCTGCAGGAACATGTTTCACAGCATTCTTGATGGCCAAGAAGAAGTGGTGCTCATGGAAACAGTCATGCCAAGCGAACTTTGCAGCTGGGGCCTTAACACCTAAGGATTTAAACATCAAAGTCGGTGTCCTGAACTGCAGCTGGAGTGGTTTAACCTCAACTGGCAACTAGAACCACACAGCCTCTTGCTCACCCCACACACACACTTTTTCTCCCCCCAGAAGGGTAGGGAGAAGAGGAAAAAGAGGGGAAAGGGAGGAGAAAAAAACCAAAAACAACTTGTGGGTTGAGATAAAGACAGTTTAATAGAAACAATAACAGAAAAGGAAAAATAACAATAACAATAAGAATAATGACACAGGTCACTTTCACTGCCCAGTGAATTGGCACCGTCCCAAGCAGTGACTGTGGATTCCCGGCCCCCAGCTAACCCCCATTTATATACTGAGCATGAAGTCTATAGTATGGAATATTTCATTGGCCATTCCATCACTCTGTTTATGTTTTTATGGGAAGCTGCAAAAAGTCCTTGAAACATCACTTAGTAACAACTGAAACCATTGGTATTATTGACATTCCTTTCACAGCAATCACTAGAAAGAAAATTAACTCTTTCCCAGCTGAAACCAGGACACCAGCCCTGTCTCAAAAGTAACGCCACTATGTTCTCTCAGTGTCCTTTCTTTGCTGAACAATTGGGCAATTTGATTTTGCAGCAGCTGTAGCTTGAGCACCCTCCAAACACAGCTAACTGTACTACAGAGTGCATTAATCCAAGTCCCAATCCGGAAGTCAAGATATCCTGGGTAAAAATATGTGTTTCGGAGAAACAGCTAAAGCTTCTGTGGAAAGCACTAATGACCAGCAAAGCCTTCAGGGTTTCCCTTTATAAACAAGGGGGAGAACAAGGGATGGGTGGGAGGACGCATTATGTTGTGTTTATTATCCCATTGACATTCTTTCTCCTCAACAAAGCTGTTGTTCTCTACCAATATTTTTTGTCATGTTTTCGCTTCTTTTCTCTGGGAGAAGCACGACACCGAATACTTCATGAAACAAACCAGCCAAATTGTTCTGATTCCTTTAACGATGTCTTGGCACCCTTTCCTTGCTTACCCACCTATTTCCAGTTTCACCGGGTGCTGCATGTGCATGTGGATGAAATGCCACCGTGCAAGTGAAGGTACTTGAACTTAAATCCTCAGGCCATCCACATGTCGGAGGAAGGAGATGCCCTGTAGTCACAGAAGCTGGCTGTGAGGGATCCAAGAACTACTGGGGAGAGGGAGAGCACATGTGCACACCTTACACTGTGGAGTAATGGGAATTTGGGGATTTCCTTGCAGTTAATTCCTGAGATGTGTTTGAAAATGCAAAAGGAAAATGCAAAAGGACTGCATAAGGTAGTGAACATGCCACTAGACTAAGGGCTGGCCACCCGTCAGTCCATAGGACCTTTCATTCACACTCTGTTCCAAGCAAAATTTGTGTACTATGGCATCTAAATAGCTTTGGGGATCTGGATGTCAAGGGAAGTTGTGTGACTGTTGTTTGGAGCATGAACAATAGTTACCAAAAAATTACAGGTATCTATATTGAGGGGTTTTTTTGCCTGGATTTGGATACAAAAGTGGCTTTGAGTCAATGTATAATTATCTTTTCTTTTTTTTTTTAATGTCCCTTTTGGACTCTTTCAGAAGTGCTTTCCAAATCCCTCAATAATGTTCACATTCATGCCTTGTACTTGTGGCACTTTAAAACTGCTAATGCCAATGGTCACCTTTCATGAGACTAAGGGAACAGAAATGCCTCTTAAGTAACTACCAAATGCTGCAAACAAAGAGCTGCAAGTTCTTCCCCGATGGATGTTTCTTTGGAGATTCAGCAGCTGATATTCTACTGAACTTGTTCTGCCTGTGGGCAACCATAATAGCTCTCAAAAAAGTAATCCACACCAAAGCTTTGAGATATAAAGCAGAAAGCTGCAGGAAATTAGCTTTATTTTGCTGTTAATGGAAAGAGACAGAATCCTGCAGTAACTTAACTGGTTTTTTTCATTTTTAAATGATTGGAAGAGATTAATAAAATTTAAGAGACAGAATGAACTTGCACTTGCTATGCGCATGAAAGGGCACTGTATACTAACAGTACATTTCTGGAATAACCATAAAGCAGAATTTAATGAAATTGCTTCAGAGAAATGCAGCAATAAATACATATAATGAGCTAGCAAAAGGAGCCAGGAGGCAAGGTGCTTCCATAGATATGAGTCAATAAGTGCATTAGTGAAAGGAAGAATAGGATCTTAGAGAGAAAATTGTTTAAAGCGATTAGAAAAGAGAACAGAAGTCATTTGTACAAATGCCACCAAGAAATCTTTTTCTTTCTTCATGGTTATATTAGAATATGTGAACTTTAATAGAAGTCTGAGGACTCCAAAAATGGTAGTTAAACCACTACGCTTTTACTGTCAGCCAAAGTAGCTTTAAAGGTTGATGTGTGATATGAAATGAGGTTGTTCATCCCAGCCCACATGCCCTGTATTGCCAACCAGCACACAAAATACAGTGTTGCTGAGGGAAGACAAACCTCAAGATGACCATAGCTGGAGTTTAGTCTTAAAATATGCATCACTTCCGATGGGGCCCATACTAAATGAGCAAGAAACTCTCCAGCACTTACATCTCTGTGGTGTATGGCTTCCACCCAGCCGGTTACAGCACTCCCCTTCTCATGGACTCAGGCTGCAGTACAATAGCCTGAGCCCAGAGGCATGAAGGTGATGGAGAGCAAAACAGAGCTCCAGTCACCTTTCCTTTACGGCTTTTGTGGATCCAGAAGAAACGGGTGGAGGACCTGGGTACCTAGCCAGCTGCAATTTTCTGCATAGAAGTAGCACAGACAGACTCGGTTTGTGATGCTGTTCTTGCCCTCTAAATTTTTTTCTCGCTGATATTTGCAATATTCTAGGCAGCTTCTATATAAGAGTCAGAGAAATGAGAACACTATCAAAGTAACTGCCTCCATTTGCACAAGGCAAATGCACATCTTCAGGCAGTGACTTATATGTCTTACTAAATTACCTTACCCAGAATGATACATGAAAATGTGCTATAATAATTCACCATACCTATAGCATTTAAAAGGCCTAGCTTACATGTCATAGTCAGTATGTGAAGGCATTTATTTCTAAGATATGAAGCTGAATTAGATCGTCATATGCAATGGATACATCTGCTGTGCTGTAGACCATGGAAAGCAGTATAAACAAAACGTTGTAGAGAGGACATGGAAATAAGACATTTCCCTGAAATCAGAGTCACTGCACAGCACGAAGCACAGATGTGACGACTCCTGGCTGTGACACCAAATGACTTTGTAAAGTCCCGTGCTGCATGATTTTTAGGAGAAGGCTCCAAGGAGCTCCAAGAAGCACTCTTGCTCAAAATAAATTACAGGAAGGACTCTTGCCTGAAGCTGCTGTCTAGAAAGCAGTAACAGCCAGCCTGTGAAATTAGGAAGCTGGCAATAGCAATTACTTCCCTAGAAGAGAGAAGGGGTTCTGAAGGGTATTATACTTCAGTAAGTACATTTTCTGAACACCGAGGCAGATTTCAGTGCCTAATTGGTTAATTACATGTAATTTCAGGAGGTAGGGATGTTCCATTTTCTGGAACTGACATTTTTTCTGTCAAGTGTTAATGGATGCTGGGGGAAAAATATCTTAACCAGACTGCTATGTAAAAAACTATGTCAATGAGCAGACCTTTCTAAGACTGGGAGTGCAGCGGGATACCTCTAATTACCAGGTCATTGACAACCAGTGGCCAAGCAAGAGAGTTTGCGTTCATTTTTTCCAGAGTTCCCCAGTGCTTTCTTCACAGCATCTATGAATGGTAAAAATATTAGTCTTCACCATAATAAGGTAAATATAAAGCACAGTTAATCCATCAGTTAAAAGAAACCCTGAGTGTTATATGCATCCTGCTGAATCCCACTTTCAGACAACTGATGCAGAAAGGCTGGGCAATAGTAGGACAGTAACAAATACAAGTTGCATGGTTTTTGGATGGAAGTGGCAATGATGGGCGATTCCCTGGTCCATGTGAGCCTGAGGTTGTATTTGCTCCCAGCACCGCGGCTCTGCTAGCTCTTTTCCCCCCCTGATTATTCCCCTTGCAAAACTTTTCTGCAGAGGCGTATGCCAGCAATACCATCTGCTGGCTAAACCTGGCACTGTCCGGAGGAGCAGGCAAAGACAGTGGGCTGATAGCCCCCATTGCAACTGCTTTTCTACCCCTCATCCTCCTGCCCCAGGAGGGCTCCTGTGCCTGGGGCAGCAGGCAGCCCCCGCCAGGGAACCGCTGTGGCAGGGGAAAGGCAGCAAATCCCTGTCTTAGCCTCCCAAGCCACAGATTTATTCAGTTGCTCCTATCCCACATTTCTCTCAATGTTTTCGCTTTCTCTTCATAGGAGTGGGGGGTTTGGGGGCTTTTAATCATCGCTTTTAACAGGAAAGGAATGCCTTGCCTGGCCACCTCTCTGCTCAGCTGCCCAGGCACAGAGAAGAGCAAACACGAACTCCAGACTGTGCACAGTCATCAGGCACAATCCCTTTTCCATATCTCAGGAAAAAAAAGAGCTCTCTGTGCTATGCCCTTTGCCGGAGCTTTGCACGTAGCAGTCACCCTTTAATCCAGGATAAGCATGCAAAACAATTAAGATCATTTTTATGGAATGAGATAACTGAAAGGAGAGAGCGTGTGCAAAATCCCTTCAGGAACTGAGCTGAGGGTGTTTTCACTAGGTATTTCTTTTGGATTAATCTGTCTGGTTATATGAGCCAGCAACAGAAAAGTATCTGAGAAACACTACAGGGCACACAAGGAAAGCAGCTGGGAAGCATTAGATAGCTCTAACCATTTTTTTCTTTTTGGGGGGTGAGAGGATAATTTATTTACTAATAAAATCATGATATTTTGGTCACTCAGCTTCTGTCCAAGGAGTAGCTAAAGAGTCTGGGAGTCTTTGGTCTGGGAAAAAAAAGAGGCTATGAGGGAGGAATGAGATAGAAGACTGTCAAGGGAGTACCAAGGAAACAGTAAGGAACGATTGTTCATTTTCTTAGATAAAATTACCTACAGACTCTTGCAGAACAATTCGGGGGAATTAGCCATACACAAAATATATGGTGGAGCTATAGATCTCCTCTTTACAGGATGCCGTGAATGCTGAAAATTTACATGGCTACCCAGACGACAAAGCCCTGAGGGCACCGCCAGCCCTTACTGCCCCATGGCAGACCCCATGGCTCCCCCCACCCTGCCCATGGCCCAGGACCCCATTTCAGCCCCCTGGGGCTGCCAGTCCCTGCCCCAGGGATGCCCTAATCCAAAGATGCAGTCTTATGCTCTTACATACCTAGGCATTACCAGTGAGCAATTATTACTGAATTCAAATCAGAGAGTCTTGCTGGATAAACTGGGTGAGAGAGAGGCTTAGATTCACCAAAAACGAGGAGGATCTATCTCCAAAGCGCCAGAGACAACAAAGATAGAGATTGAATCTGTTTCATTCTAGGACGGGGTTTGAATTTGCTTCCATCACCTCTAAAGAATACCTCCCAATTGCCCAACTGGTGGATAATATTTTTCATATGTTTTGTTCTCTTCCTGCAAGAAAAATGAGCAATTTGCTTCATTTGGATTGAAGTATTTGGAGCTGGTTTTGTTTATTTTCTAGCTTCAGAAATAATAAAAATCATTATAGCCTGAAAGAGAGAAAAAGCTACTTCTTTACCTTTGCTCTATGAGGAAGAGGTTTTGGGTAGGGTGTCTGTCTGGCTAAAAAATGACTGGGAGCTGTGAGCAAAGCTGTCCCCCTCCAGCGATCAGTAAGCAAAGAGAGTAAGCTGGTACCCCCATGGTCTGAGAAGTGCTTTGACTTTTACATGGGATGAATTAACAGACTTAACTGCAAGGAAGCCAGGATATTCTTGCACCTTGCACCCACTGAGCTCTGGAGTAGAAATACCTTTATCACCTCTTCTGAACCCATGAATATGAGTGAAGCTATTATGGAAAGGGAGGTCTGTAGTTCTCATCGAAGAGACTTGGAAAGGTGGAGGTGCCACCTACCAGCTTATAGGAAAAATTATATATCAACAGTTGGATAAAGAGTTAGTCAGCCTCAGCCCTCATGCTCACCAGGAGGGTGCAAAAGAGGGGTCGTGTACAGGGGTGACACACTTTTGGGAGGACTGCGGAAGAGCAAAGCAGTTGCTGAGGGCTTTGCTCCACGCAGAAGCTTGTAACACCAACAGTTCCTGTTTTGGGACAATTATTTAATCAGAGACAAACCCAACGCTACTCCCATTCCCCAAAATAATTTAATAAAAAGTGCAGTTTCAATGACAACGAGACAACCCTATACTTGTCGCATTCATAACATCTTTCCAGGGTCTGTATGAACCTTCAGGATTCAGAGCCAGCATGCTTTCACAAGACAAAGAACTGCTTTAACTGCTGCTGCGGTATTTTTCAGACCACAGAAAGAAAAGCTCTAGGGATTTCAAAAGCCCCAGACTCGGCAGAAACTCCACAGTTTAATTTGTGAAGTGAGACAGCTGACAGATTACAAACTCAATTTTACTTCACAGGCACTAAAGCCATGAATATAGTCCCGTGTCTCTTGAATCGGTGATGATTAATGAGTTTCAAGCCCTTTAAAAATGCAAAGGGCAGTAGTTCAGAAAGAAAAAACTTCACCTGGCACAGAAAAGAAACAAGACCTTGTTGCATGGTGACACAGCCCAAGTATTGTCCAGGTGTGCTACCCCAGCACTCAGGTAGAGCTGGAATAAGGGTTACTGTGCTGAATGGGGATATAAGAATTTGAAACATTTCTTTTCCCAGCAATAGTTCACTGATGTCATTTTAAAGAAAAGTGGACTTCCCGAGGCATCCTAGAGAGCACTTTTGCATCAAGTGTTTCCTGTGTGCACGGAAGTCAGTATCCCTTGGAGCAATGAGCTGAGCAATGTATCAAGGAATGACAAATTGTCGCTCGATATGCAGAGAAATAACTCTCAGGAATTTTTATCCAGAGCCAGCAGGCTTCTGGCCGGGACTGCAGGCAAGGCAGTCTCCATTTTGACAGATACAGTGAATGTGTTAAGCAAGAAAAAGTGGCTTTAGGAGCATCAAGTCCTGGGCCTGTGGCTCTCAAGAGCATGAGTCTAAAGAGAATTGAGTATATCTCATATTTAGGGGTACAAACATTCTCTTTTCTCTCTTCTAGCACCACTATTTGCTATTTTGCAGCTGGTCTGTCCCATTTTGCTAAGCTAGTAAAGTAAAATTTATCTACTTCTTAGTCATCTTGAAACGAGTTCATGTCAGTGGAGAGGCAAAAAGACATTCTCTGCATACACTCCAAAGCTGTATATTACATTTACTAGATTAGGATGTCTGTGGTTTCCAGTTAAGATTAAAAAATGTGATGGCAAGAAATGGGCAGGGCAGCTGTGGACCTTTGCACGCAACTGCTGACTGAAGAACCAAGTCCTGGGATGTGGCTGATCCCACCTAGCTACTGCAGAAAAGCCAAAACAATTCTGCAATGATTTGCTGCATCAGACACCTTTCAATAAATCAAAAGAGAATTTGCTTGCTTAAATCAGTTGTCTTCTTTTGTTGAAGCGTTGGTTGTTTTGTTCCACAGTTTTCATAAGCAGCTCTGTATCCAGCAGAAACAACATCTTGTAAAGCAATTTGCCCTCTCTCTTTCAGCTGGTCTCGGTGGGCAGAGACACCCAGAGATGCAGCTAATGGAGAGGGAGTTACTGCCCTCCCACATCTCTTCAGCGTACCTGCTGGATGCTGGCGGACACCCCTTGGACTTCTGACCGTACAGGGATCTCCACACACCCACTGCCGGTAAAGAGCTCCTGTTGTGTAGGCACACGCAAAAGCACCCAGATCATTACACGTGCCTCTTGCTGAGGAGACAGGAGAAACAAACTAGTGCAAATCAGTAAAAAGAAAACAAACTAAAGATGGTGACCATTTAATTTACATCCTTTCCTACCTTGTGAAATCTCCGGCTCTTTTTCACTAACCCTCAAGTGAATAGAAAAATAATTACAAGAGTCCAACTCAACCGTAAAACATGAGCAAAAGGCAAGGTTTGCACAGTATTTGCAGCTTAGACTTATCTTTACTGTAGGTCTACTTAAAAGCATTATTCTGTACACTACTCGCCTGTGGGCAGCATCACAAACAATTAGAGTTCAGTCCAAAACTCCGTAATAACAGACAACCCACAAAATTAGTGTTATCCTTTAAAAAATGAATAAAAATCAAAAAAGAGTATAAACTATTTATTTTGAGCAATTATCCCATACAATTGTGGCTTGACTGCCTTTAAACTGCTAACAAAATAATAGCAAAGAATCTGATGAAATATATTCCTGAAAATCTTTCAAGTCCTGCGTTACATTTGGAATAGTTTCAAATATAGAAAAAAGTCCAAACCTCACCTATAATGAGCTTATTCAGTTTGCATCTTTTACAGCTTTTACAGTTTATAACGATAGTGTTGATGCGTAAATCTGTAATTCACCAGTGTTGATCACAATTTATATTAAAATAAATAAGCAAATATACTGAGATGATACAAGCTGAGCGTACAGAATTCATTCTAATTACACTTGATCAGAGGGATTCAAGTAAACAGAGTCACACTACGAAGTTTCCAGAAGAAAAGCAATCTAAAAGCAACACTCTCACCACCTTCTCTGAGCAATTTTCTGCTGGTATTAACATTACTCATATAAACCCATTGGCTGAAGTTACAAAATAAGATGCCTAAAGGTAAATAATAAAACTAGTAGGTAAAAAAATGGTTCTTCATCATGTAAAATATAATAAGCTGGATCTTCAGCTTTCAGATGTGTCACCAAAGTCAGGATTCTTCATACTTGAATCTTTAACAGTGAAGCAGTCGGTTAGTTGTCTGTTCCCTGCCTGTTCAATGCAGATTCAGCTTAACCGAGATACTGATTTTAGAAGGATCCACTTATCCAAGATGCCTGTTTCTAATCGATGTATAAAGACAGCTGTCTATTTTTCTTCTCCAGCAGCAGGGAAGCAATATAGAAGGCCACCTAAAACCAGCCAGGGAATTTTTACATGGCTCAGATTATGTGTGATGGATTGGGTGAGATTAGTGAAGATTCCTAGGTGTCTCTATCACAAGGGGAGTTATGGCTTTGACTGTATTTGTCATTTTGTCCTGTTAGGGTACAATTAATGTCCCACAAAACCAACAGACTTCTCTTGCTTTATTTGGTCAGCACAAAAAAATCAAACCATCGTATTGGATACCTATAGCCAGCAGTTATGTTGTCCAGCTGAGGATTTGAATTGTAATTTCCATCAAATATGAGCATCCAGGTAGCATTTGATTCATCCTATTTAACTTCCCATACGCGAAAGGAAGGCTTGCGCTGTGCACGCAGGCACACTAGTAAACATCAAAATAAGCTTCTGTATTTGAAGGCTGCTGGTCTCTCCACTTACAAGATGAGGACTCGGTATATCTCGTTGCTGGCGTTAACGATGTTGGCGCACTTTTCATACACCAAGCCCACTCTTGCAGGAGTCTTCACAGCAAAGTCAAGGAGAAAAGGATCTCCAGAAGCGCTGAAGTGCTTGGTCTGCCCCTCTGACATGGGGGTGACGTGGCAGTAGCCCCGCAGGGGAGGCAGTGGATGTGCTGCTGCACCCAGGTGATGCAGCTGCACCGTGGTTCAGAGCTGGAGAGGGGACAGGGCGGCGGGCAGAGGAGACAGAGCTTCAGCATCCTTGCTGCCATATGTATTGGGCAGCCCATCTTGCCAGGGGAACGCCCAGGAGAGCACAGAGCGGTCGTAACCGCACTTTGGTTTGCAGCAGCAGGACGTGTTTCTGGGAGGGAAAGAAAAACATCCAGTGTTGAAGTTTAGCTGGAGGAAATATTTGCTCTTACGACCTCGGTGGAATAAGATCCACACATCATGTTTGCTTGAGAGACACACACGCTGAGCCAGCAGCTCAGCAACCGAGCTGGGGAGTGGGGTGGGCAAAATTACCCATTGTCTTTTTAATTTGGAACGGATTTTAATTTCAGTGTTTTCATTGTTTATTTTATGACCCCACATTAGAGGTGTTATTATTACCACTCCCATGGAAAACGCTATGAATGAAGTAACACCTCTCCAAGAAAAAACATATCTCAGTCTTAAGATGATCTCTTTTCTTGGGTGGGGAAAGAGGATAGAAGCTGTTGTTTTTCTGACGCATGCTGAGAAATGCTTAGGAAATATCACTTAATTTTCAGGGCAGAAATGGGGAGCACTCAATGCCTGAAACTGATAGCCTGTTAGCCTGTGTCCTTGAAAAATAATATGCTACAAAGGAGAAAATGTATAGTTTTGAAGTGTGGCTCCCTGATGTCTCAAAGCCTCAGGAATGAGTGATTTTAATGGATGATTAAAAACTTTCCCCACACTATTATTGCACTGTAGGGAGCTGCCATCAGCAGTGACGTATTTGCTGTCATGGCACAAATGCGTGTTTCAGATGCTGGCCTAAATGCAGATGATTGTTGGTTGGTGCTCTTCTATCTGCAGTGTGATATACTTAGAAAATAAATAACATCTGCCAGAGGGCGTCACTTGCTTTGCAAGTAGGTTCAGTTGGGTTCCCTTTCCTTATCTGTACAGTGGTGTGGGTACAGCCCTCACAGATGACAGGCACCTGAGCGCTGCTTACAGGGAAAGTGTAGCTATCCTTAGTATCCTTAATATATACGTGAAGTGCTGTTAGTGCTGGGCTAGGATAAGCATTTTCTTTGTAAGGGGCTATCAACCTCGGGCCCTCCAAAACTGTGCTAGGATGCAGAGAATCAAGAGATCTATTTTAAAATGCTATACTCATTTTCTACACTTTCTAGAGGGCTCTCAAGTCACATTTCCAAGCTTCACCATGCAACCATGCAGAATTGTCCCTTTCCAAATGATGGATTTTCTGGGGGTGGTGGCAGCGAGGACTGAGCGAGTTGATCAGTCCTGCACTTCTTGGACCCAGGGCCTTATTAGAGACCAACAGCTATCGTAAGTTGACATTGCAGGCATGGGCAACACTAGTGATGAGAAAAGAGTCTTTCCTCAACGAACCTTGCTGTGATATTAAAGGCACCACTTTGAACACGAAAGGCTTAAACGTGAAGAAGGAAATGCTTCAGCTCGTCCGGGAGGAGAAGTTCAGTTATTTTTTGATGCTGCTTGTGTCCAAAGCACCTCCTGATGCACAGGCGGCACAGCTGCATCAAGGACAGCGGCCCTGGAGAAAGAGCCAGGGAAGAGGTTACACATGTGCCTTTATTGTCCCAAGACAGTAAAGCTGAAACGGCAGCTGTGCATCACCACGCGTCCCAGCTGTGCACGGTCCCCCACTCGTGCTCACATCTGACTTTAACCTCTAGCAGAGCACAGCTCTCCCCACCTCCTGCAACCCACCTCGGGTGCGCGGCCACCCCAGGATGCTCAGCAGTGAAAAGCCAGACCTGCCCCCACCAAAGGACATCAGCCCGCCTGCATGTCAATTCCAGCCGAGTCACTCCCTGTCATGACACAGCCACGGTTAGCATTAGCAGCATCATTCTTCCCCTTTTAAGCTGCATGAGTGTGAAGCAGTTTGTGGTGTCTGAGAAGAGATGTTCAACGCTTCCTTCAAAGTTCTTTCCCCCCCTCACTCCCCCAGTGCGATCCAGGTTTGCCGCCCATTGCTTTTTTGAGACTTATTTCATAATAGTGACAAACACATAGCAAAAGAAATCTCATAGAATCATAGAATCATTTAGGTTGGAAAAGACCTTTAAGATCATCCAGTCCAACCATTGACCCTACTCTACCAGGTCTGCCACTAAACCATGTCTCCAAGCACCACATCTACACGACTTTTAAACACACCTAGGGATGGTGACTCAACCACCTCCCTGGGCAGCGTGGTCCAATGTTTGATCACTCCTTCAGTGAAAAATTTTTTCCCAATGTACTATATAAACCTTTATTTAAACCTGCCAGATTAACTGGTCCCATGCTGATAAATACAAGCCCTGGTGAAGAATCTGTGGTGCCTTTTTTTATTTATTTAAGTATAATGGCATTATACACTTATTTGGGGGGTTCATCCTTTTCACAAAGAGGTAGATCTTGTGTGATGCTTTTAACTGTGGCACCTTTCCACATTCAGCCCCGCAACGTGTCATTTGTGCGCTGGTGTGCAGCATGCAGGGGTGACAAGCGTGGAGACCTGGGGGGGGTCTGAGGGAGGGCAGATAAGGAGGGCAGAGGAGGGGGCAGCCGAAAGTGCAGACATGGGAGTTGGGTGCTGGAAGCAGGGAGGAGATAAGAAGCGACATTGTAGAAAGCGAGAGGGAGGTAAGTGAGCTGGGAGGGGACAGTTTAGGTGTCACCCGCCATGCCTGCCTGCTGGGCGGGTACGATAGTGGTCACCAGAGAGCTGAAACTTCAGTGCTGGTGGAGGAGGGCAGTGCAGCGGGAAAGAACGGGGGCTGCAGCAAAAATGCAGTGAGGAGGCAGCTTTAATCAGTTTTTGAGTCTTTCCTCGTGCAGGACACCACGTTTCTGGCAGCTCTGCAAGGCTGAAAACTGCTGCGCTATTTGAAGGTCTGTGCAAAGGGCTGCACCCTCCTGCTCGGTGTCAGCAGATGAGTTACCCTGTGCTTGGGCACAAGAAGACAAGGCGAGCTGATATGGAGCAAGTGACACTGGCTACTGCAGTGTCACACTGCACGTGTGTTTGGCCATTCTGGTCCCACAGATAAATGCCCTCCCTGTAAACATCTCATTTAAAAAAGCTTCCATTCAAAAAGAAAAAGAAAAACTAAAGACTTATCAAAACACAAGCAGTGTCACCACACTGAAAATATTTAGCAAGGGCAAGCATACTTGTCAAAAACACAGTGCATTTCTGGATCATGAGCTAATTCTCCCACCTGCATGTAGGACTCTCCCTGCAACGCAAGCAGGACATGCAGTGGTCCAGCAGCATGGTGAAGTTCTGGGAAGGGAGACCACCACATGTAGTATACCTCCTCTGGGCTAGTCCTAAGGCAACCCTGGGTTGGTACTCTCACCAACTCATCTCTGGTGGAAAAACGCGCTCCCTCCAGCCTGCCCTGGCCGTGGGCATGGGGCTGCTGGCCCCCAGCGCCTGTGGCGTGGGGGGAGAGAAGCCGTGCACAGGAGCAGGGCAGGAGAACAGCAGCTTGGCCATGCTGGTGCTGGGGTGCCGTGGGGCTGCTGGGGTGACTTTGATCACTGCAGCACACTACCGAACCTCTGCATGAAACCGCAGGGGTAACGTTTGCACCACTCTCCCGGGTTGCAACTGTTCAGCCGGCCAACAAAGTTAGGTATCAGCTGGCCATCAGGCATGGTCCTACTTGGAGAGGGTCATGTTGGAGAACATATGACAAACACTATTCAGCGGCAAAATGCCCTTCAGGCATTTATCCCTTCTGATTACAATTGCTGAATTTCACTTAGAAAAGTTGCTTGCTGCCCGAGCTGTCAGCTGAGCCCGAGCAGTGCTTCTTGGGCCAGCTCCACAGGGTGTGCCTGAAATGGTTTTTTATCTCAAATAAACAGGACACACGCGGTGCCACAGGAGTCAGGAGTCTAATGCAGCAGGGATTGGAGCTCAAAAAGATCACCACTCTGTGCAACATAGATTAGGCTAGGAAACCAAATATTCGTTGCTCATACATAACATGCACAGCACAGTTGTTTCCACACTACTATTTTTGTGTTACTATTTCAAGAAGGGCCTGGTTCATCACGTGGTTATTCCAGTTTTACCTTGGTATAAATCTGTTCATGATATCGATCGCATCAACATGTAACTGGAATAATAACAGTCATGGACCACACCATCAGCAACTTGTTTAAAATAATGAAAATCCAGATTATTTAGTAATGTCTATAGTTTACTGACTGAATGAGAACATCTAAAGAAGAACACAAGTACACCAATGATTAAACACAAGACCTTTTTCCTGAAGATGGGTAAGTAAGATTTCTTTCCGTAATTCGTTATTCATAATCACTGAATTAAAAGGACCTGGAACTATTTCATTTACAGGTACAAAATAAGCACTTCGTAAAGTTAAGCCTACAGTTTGGTACTGCTGAATTATTCAGTACATAATGTTGGCCTTTAAAAAAAGCCTGGTCTATAAATGTATATACACATATATATATTCATTGTATCATTCTTGTGCAATTTTCCTTAATCCCCACAACGAAACTAATATAGAGTCTTTCACTTTAAAGATACTTTTGCATCTACATAAGAACTTGGCCCAACAATAAATGTACAGGGCAAAGAACTAGAAGAATCTTTCAATATACTTTTTTTTTCAGTATCACATGCATTAACAATTTTCTGGTTGCAATTTTGCATTTATGCTGAGACCAGTATCTGGCATGTAGCTGACCATCAGCATACTGTAAAACCAAAGATCCCAGTCCTAGCGCTCACCAGCTAGCCTCAACTCCCATCAGAGGTGATTTTCTGCCTGTGTTTGTTGGCACGATCCAGATAACACTCCTGGGTCTACTCCTGTCTCGGAAACAAAGGAACTGAGAGACTCTACTGACTTCAGTGCTTTAGGTCATCAGAAAAAGTCACCATTAATTTCTAAGGAGTGTTTTGGGTTTTTTTCACCCAAAACTCTATTTTGCATTATATTGCAAACTCCATACAACTGCTCCCCAATGCAGTAGATTCACAACCTGGAGGTTGCAAGATGGGTTACTGTTGTTACCATTATCCATATTAGTGCACCACTATATTCTGACTCTAGAAAATATAGTGTCCATGTGTCAGCGAATGGAGGTAAGCTTAGTTATCTTGAATTTTTGAGCACTTGTGGCATGGAAAAGCATAATCTTTTGCAACAGTTTGTGCACTTTATCCCTAACAAATCCTGAGTGAACGAATAAAACAAGTGCTAAGGGGCACCTTCTTTCTGCAGGAACAGTCGGCCCACAGGGCTGCTGGGTGGGACCAGCTCCATCGGCCTCTTGCTTTCGGCATTCTTCACCCAAATGTCTGCTCCAAAGTCAATCAGCAGCGTCACCAGTTCCGCACTGCAATTCCTGGCAGCTGCGTGCAGAGGGGAGTCCAGGCCTTTGCCGCTGTTCACATTTGCTCCTGAAAAACAAGAGGTGACAAAGAATAATTACTATAAAGCAGACTATTTCTCTTTCCTGTACTAGCTGGTGTTTCTCCAAAATACCTGTAAATGCTGTAGCACCGACCCAGAGGTGGATTTCCTTATGCTGGGGCTTTGTACTACAATTTACACATGCACAACTCACACTGTTGAGGAGGAGAGGGGTTGTGACTAAAAAAAAGATCCCAGAGGAACAGTGCATGAGCAAGTCCTTCATCCACAGCCCAGCCCGTGGATATCTTGAAGCAGGACAAAGGCGTAGTTCCACCTACGGCCCACCTTTGCTCCCCATCCAAGTGCCCCAATCCCGTAAAATACATGCAGGGTTTCAACCTGCTCTGTACCAGCGCCTTAAGCCAGTGGGATTTCCAAATGCCAAAGTATCTGTTGGGGAAAAAATGTGAGGATGGAAAAGTTCTAGAGGCCCTTGGTAGAGGAGAAAATAAGCAAGCATCCCTGATGAGTGTTCCCTCACCCGTTATCCTGGGCTAATGGCTCCTAAAACACCCTAAGAAGAGTGAGCTGCAGAACTAATCAAAACTATTTATAATGTTTTTATAGTACATGTTCTCGTATATAGAAGGCAGCAAAAAAGCAAATAGCAGAAAACAGAAAATAAGTCACACATTTAATATTTAGATTAATTTGTATTTGACTTCTTCCAAAAAAAGATGACTGTGCTAAATAGTGCATAAGGTGATCTACATGATGTTTGCTTGTTTTTTCCAAAGAGGCTTTGTTGGTCCATTGTTTTTGTACTAGCTGTGTGGCTACTTTAGGTTACACGGCCCCTTTTGTTAGAAGAGATACACTACTGTAGATAAGAACTGGTCTTGTATAATTATCCAAGTGCTTAGACTTATATCTAGGTTCGTTTGATGCAAAGTATATAGTGCTGAATGTTTTTCTGTGTTGGAAATGTTTCAAGCTTTTTATGAACTCAGTGGGAATTAAAACATGTTTGCAGAAATACTATGTAAAAATGATTGAGTCAATTGTAAAGAGGGAGGAAAAGCAAAAACGGAAATTTTTTCCTGCCCACTTCAAATAACTGCAGCATCACACACACAGACACTGGAAAGGATGGTGTTTGTTCCAGGCACCACTGGCCATGTGAATCATTTTGTTGGGAGCTGTAAAGCTGGGTTCTTGGGTCAAGAAGACCTTAGTTACCCTGCTACCCCATTTAACCCAGGGCTGCCATTAAGAACAAAACATCTCCAGGTCCCAGAGCAGGAGCTCCTCTAAATCTTTGATGCAAAGAGAGTCCAGAGATAGATGTTGTAGGACATGAAAGTACACCATCCATTATTTTTCATTTTACCTGATTCGAGCAGCTTCTTGGCACAGTTCACTTGCTGGTTCTCACAAGCTACATAAAGCGGAGTACCCAGATGCTTGATGTTGTGATCTATATTTACCCCACAGGATGCGAGAAATTCAACACATTGCACATGACCTTAAAAGGGATAAAGGAAGAGTCAACTCACAGCGATCAGGCATATTTTCAGCAAATTTTCTATTGCAGCAGTATAATTTGGCAAAGATTCAATGCTTTGTCAAAAGGTGGTAGTGTAATACTTTCATCCACGCCAGTGTTTCCAACTTGGAAAACAGGAGCTGCAAAGCCACAGTTAGCAAAACAGGCTAAAGACCTCGCATTTCATCTGATTCATTTCAGACGTCTGCTGAAGATGAGACAAATCATGCTGTGTTTCTCTCCACTGCTCTTGAAGATAGCCAGATGACTCCCTCAGATGTCCACATTGTAGGCAACTGACTTGGACAATGCAACCCCTTCCCGGTGTCACCACATCAACTCAGATGCCCTGAGAGCCCACCTGAGCTGCCCTCGGTGAGCACCAGGGGTGAGAGGAACTGCACCACTCGTGACGAGACCAACTAGGAAGGTATTTCACATGACTCAAATCAAGAAGATTATCTTCTTTATCTCTCTTTTCTACTTCAATACGTTGCTAGTAATGTGGAAAGGGGTGCTGTGCCCATGGGGTTACCTCTCTTAGCAGCTTCATGGATGGGGGATGCCAAGTCACAGGGCGGGTGTAAGCTGGCTCCGTGCTGCAGCAGTAAATTCAAGCAAGCCACACTGCCACTGACACAAGCGCTGAACAACGGAGTGTGCCAGTCGACAGTAACTCCGTTCACCTGAGGGAAAAAACCCACGATCAGGTTTTGTGTTCGTCTTCTCAGTATTTCAAAATAGATTAAAATTATCCCGTTTCTCAGCGGAAAATAGGGTTCTCAATACTTTTTATTTAACTCCTTGCAAAAACTGCCTACTGCTTCTGAGGATTACAAGTTTTTATTAAAAAGATCATTAAAAAAGTCTTTTTTAAAATTGCTCCCAAGTATCTCCTCTGCAAACGAATGTCTAACCAGTGCCACTCCGGGGTCTCTCGGGAGTTACAAAACTACCGAGTTATATGTGTGCCCATTTTCAGTTATCTCAGCTGAAACACACCTGCCCATTGCCCTGTCCTGAAATGGTCCATTTTTAGCTGAAAGTGTGCATCCCCCTCTTTTTAAAAAAATTTTAAACTGAAAGGCAATGTATGTATAATGACTCAATTTTCTTATTCACTGTAATTTCAGCATTAGCTCATAAAGTAGAGGCCATGAGACAGGCCCATTTCACCATCGTACTTGCACGTTGTTTCCATTTTCTTCCTATTTTATTGTCAGTTGATCCTAACAGTCCTATACCTCTATTTAAGACTCTGCGTATTGACTCCAATGGGATTAATATATCCAGAAAATAAAATGCACCTTCAACTGTTACAAGATTATAAACCCTTTGCAAGAGGAACTTCCACTTATTCTTTCAGTAAATGATGAGAACATTGCACCTTCATCTAAAGCACAATAATAACTGTTGTTTATATCTGTGCATTTTGGATTGCTTTATTAAGAAGTACATTTTATAACACATATACTTTAAGCAGAGCTAGGTACACAGTGTACGTCACGGTGATACGCTGTTGTGAAATAGTACATCACCTAGCATTAAAATGTGATAATACAACATACTAACACTGGAGACAATGGTCTGTCCATCATGTACTGACCTGAGCACCGTGTTTTAATAGGACACTGGCACAAGCAGCATGACCCCCTAGGCAGGCTTCATGGAGAGGAGACACCTGGTCTGCTGTAACAAGATTCACATCACTCCCCTGATGAATTAATAGAAAATATCATTACAATCAACTACCAAAAGCCCCATACAAACAAAAAAAAAAACAAAACCAAAACCAACCCTTTCTAGTATGACCCCTAAAGCTTTATGCAACCACATCTTCCTCAGCTACCTGGAGTTGCTCATCTCAATAGGTAAGCAGAGAAAGAGGCTGTGGTGCTTTGGCTGGAGTGGACACTGGCACAGCAGACCAGAGGTCATGCCTTCTACACACTGCTAATTGGTGCAGAAAGCTGTAGACGGTGGACTGTCCAATGTGATAATACAGACGTCCTTCTAGGAACTGACCATAATTTTATTTCTACTACACCATGCATAACAAACTCTGAAATAATAATAATTAAAAAAAAGATTAAAAATTGCTGTTACAGTTCTTGGCAGGGTCGTGACTGCTGCCTTTTTACATCATCACTCAAGCATTCTGACCTCCTGCCTGCTGAGTCCGCAGTTTTTAGACTGAATCCTAAAACACTTTTGAGGTGTTTTCTGGTCTTTGGTCTGAGCATGGCACGCTCTGAAGGAAAGCCAGCCCCTGCATTAGAAACCATTGTTTTGATTCTACAGGATCTTTTGTTTCTAGCAATCTTGGTGCCCCAGAAGGTTAAGCTAGAAGACTCTCCAACTTTCCAATAACACTTCCCTTTCCGTAAACTCCTCCACAGGCTAAATCCAAGAATTTTGAAGAAACAGAGCAGTGAGGTTCAGAAATCGCTTCTCCCTTGCCGTGCCTTCTGCAGCAGGAGCAGGGGCCCCGGATGCCCTCGGGCACTTCAGAAATAGATGTGTGGGTGGCTGAATTGAAGCCTCAACGGGCACCTTGCGTGGGTCTGGAGCTACCCCTCACTCACAGCACCAAACACTGCTCGCAGGCGCAGGAGCTGCAGAAGGAATCCCCCAGCCACAAGGAGATCCCAGAGACCTGCGCCAGAATTAAAATATGACCCAGGATATTTTGATACATCACCAGCTTAGTGCACAGAACTTGCGCTAGTCAAGGAACTGCTTGTAGAAAAAGAATGAATCTGTTACATGCAGATTTCACTGCATTCTGGTTAACGAGATTTTCTCCCCCTGGAGGTTTCACAGTAAAGCTCAGACTGCGTTCAACTACTGAACAAATCCAGCAGAGACCATATCAACCCAGCAGAGGGGTACCTGTTTGATGAGTTTCTTCAGAGTAAGCAGACGCCCATGGATGGAGGCATCGTGTAAAGGAGACCAGTCTGAAACAAGGTCTGTATAAAGAGAAAGACAGGAGAAAGGCTAACAACTCTGTGGACTGTTTCATCAGTGTTTTTTACTTCAGCTGTATGACCCCAGTAAACCTCTCTAATTTATTACATGAGCTGCCAAGCTTTCCTTGGAGCAGATGTCGGGAGGGAGTGAGACAAGACGATGGCTTCTCTCTGGGTGTGTTTTTAACTCATCCCTCATTGGCGCCGAGCAGCTGCGCTCTACTTCAGAAGATGAGAGAGGGATTTGCAGAACATCACCTTGCTCTGACTGAGCTTGTTCCTGGCTTTGAATTATTTCCAGTGCTTTTGTTTTCCCAAGCTCATTACGCTTTACCAATTAGCACAGAAAGACTAGTTTTGCAGAGGGTATGTCTGCTCAGTCAGTTACCCCTGGTCAGAGATGGACTAAAGTCAATAATACCTAACAAGAGAAGGTACCAAAGTACAAAGAGATAAGTTGTGTTACCTGTTGATTTTGCCTCTCAGTTTTCAGTGGTTGATGTTAGCCTGTGCAGCGGTGCATTTTAAGTATTAACTATATTCTCTGCATTGTTGAAACCACGAAGTGAGGTACAGCACGTACGGAAGGAAGCTTAAAGGAAGGGTTTACCTCCCCTTGTAGGGACAGCCAAAGGGATGGGATGGGATGGGATGGGATGGGATGGGATGGGATGGGATGGGATGGGATGCATGCTGCACGGCAGTGAGGACACAGGCCCAGCCTGCGAGCAGTGAAGTAGGTCATAAAGAAACTGTTCCTGTGACTCTGATAAAGCACTGATATTTTAAGTGTCCATATAAAGCAAACAGATTCATATTTGCTCTTATAAGGTCTTATGTGAAAGATTGACTTCAGGTGACCTTGCCAGACGACTGAGGAGGCACGAAAGGTCCATGTCAGAAAATGAATTTTAACTAGTGTTCCCAAGTAATCTTGGTATATAAAGCCTGATGTTCAGAAAAATACCACATGCCAAAAATAATTACTGGAAATGACCAAATGGCATGGAAATGAGTCAGCATAGCTCCAGCTGGATCAAGGAGGTATGGAAGGGAATTCTTAGGGTTAAATTTGATACCAAACCTGTCAAGTCATGTAGAGTTCTTTTCTGAAAGATCTTTTTGCCAGGCACAAGCATTATTTGATGCATTTTACAAAACATGCCTACCTTTCCTCAATTACGCTGCTTAACATAAAGGTCTGAGGAAATACTTCCTGCTAACGACTTTTAAGTTTCACTTCTCTAGTTGCTGTATCTGTTCTTTATTTTAATATAGTGAAACAAACTACCTTTGTGTTCAGCACCATACATATATTAATAGGAGGGGACCTTCAGTATTACAGATTTTATGGCTCAGAGCCAGCTGACAGCAATAATCCCTCTGGGAGATATTTACCTCCTTCAGTATTCATTGCCCCAAAACCCAGTGTCTGGTCTCCATCAATGGCCCAGATTCCCCCTGGGAAGGAGGAGAAGCATTTTGAGAGGGTATTTCACCCGGCTTCTTTTGGAAATACGTTTTGCTGCTCTCTGGAGATATCCCATTCTCCTTGCACTAACTACAGAGAAAACCCCAATAACCAGTTGGACAAGTTGCTGAGATTTTCAGGGACTATACTAGATCATGTGCGTGGAATAGGATGCTTAAGAGTGAGAAGTCATTTCAGCAACAAAACCTAATAAGCCACCATCATTCTTTAAAATAATTTTTACAGATTAGCTGATGATGTCAGTGTTTATGCAAGATCCACAGATCTTGTCTCAGGTATGGGCGTGTGCAGGGAGAGCTGAACCCCTCACAGGTGATGTCCTACCCCTTCTGGCTATGCCACGGTGTGCTGGTGCAGGGTGATAACCAACTGTGTCAGCCATCTCCCAGCCTGTTGGGCTATTGCTCTCTCATCTTCAAGCATGCTCAATAAAGGACATCAAATTTAAACGAGATAAGATCTAATATAGCAAGACTTACAATGGTTTTGTGACTGAAAAATTCTACACTGAGTAAATTGTGACCTGAAGATGGTGATGTCTGAAAAGTGTTGTCTATCACACACAGAAGATCTTTGCCTGCATAGCTATTTTAGGCAGAGGTGTGACTTTTTGCTGGCATAGGGGCTGCGAAAGGTCTGCTATGGATTGATAGTCATTCTTGCAAGACTCTTTTATGACTGTGCAATACATTTGTCTCAAGTTGTTCATATAGACAAAAGAATATTTCTGCTACTACAACACATCATTTTTGAGCCACTTTATGTCCATCACAGTGCTTACCTGCATAGCACACTTTTGCAAACATGTACATATTGCATCTTTCTGTCTCTGAACAATGGCTCATTGATGGACTAAACTAGGCTGAATTTTAGTGTTTTCCTTCTTGGACACCAAAACTGTGGGTCTCTGTAACAAGCAGCTAGTCAAATTGGTATAGTCATGCACATCACAAGAGGGAACCTAAGTGGTACCTGTGATAGTTCTTATTTGAATGAAGTAATTAAAAAAAAAAATCTAGTGGAATAAGCAAGACTTCACCTTCTTTTGTGAGAACCCTTCCCTAACAGTGCTACAACATGCTCCTGTCTCACAGGACAATCCCAGTGACATCCTGGAAATAACCTTAGGGTTTGAAGCTTGGAGGAGGGTGAGCTGTGGGCGGAAAAAGGCCCTTAGGAACAGGGGTCTCATCAGGGATGCTTGGACAAGAAGCTGATACAGGATTTTCACCATTTCTCCTTATTTCCCTGTCTCTGATTATGACTGTTACCTAGTTAGGGGAAGAGAAAGGGGGAGGGCTTGTATAAAATACTAGATCATTCATTGGTTTACGTTAGGTTTATTTTTACTTGATCTAAGCTATCGCTGAGTGCCCTTTGGGGCCAGAAATGAGGTTTATTTTGTGTCCACCAGAGACTGACCATGACTGGAGATAGGGTACAGAACTGGTGGCTGGAGCTTCTGTTACCTGGCCAGTACATCCTGCTGATAGGTGCAGTTATAATTACTACCAGCTTTGAAGGCTGCCTTGGAGACCAGTCTGGGAAGGACCATCAGCCCTGGGGCTGTGCCTCCTCTGAGCACAGGGCACAGTCTCCTTCCTGCACTCTCCCCTGGAGAAAGCTTAGTGCCTTGTCCTCCTCTTGGCATGTATTTGTTATAGCTGTGGGTTTGGGTCTTTTCCTTCAGATCATGTTTGTTGCCAGGGAACTGGGAAGGTGTTAGGTGATCTAGTGACCATGACCTACAGACTAGCTGTTTGGTGGACACTTTGAAACCTGACATTTGTGCAGACTTGGTAGGTAAATCTGCACTGCCAAGTAAAGAAAGGCAGGATAACTTAGCACTGAGCTTTAAGCAGGTGAAGATGTGAAGGCGAGTCAGTCTGCACCATTTGGTCTCAAAGACAGAAATGGCCCAATCTCTTTTATTTAGCAGTATAGAAATAGCTAAGAAGATGAGAGACTCCATGAGTCAAGTGATCTTTTCCAGTCTTGTTTTACTCACACTATGAAAGTCAAAGGGAAAAAAATGAGAAACTGAGAAGCAACTCAAACTTCACAGACACAAAATATTCGTCAACTTAGATGTGATTCATATTTGGGAGAAGCTTCAAAATTAGAAGGTCAAAGAATGGAAGAGATGTAACCCCAATACAGCTTTATGGGCAGTACCGAGTACATGAAATGAAAAAAGGAATGAACTCAGGAAATCCGGGTAATGTACGTCAATTAGTTTTTAAAGAAAACTGTATTCTTAGTTATTGGCATCATTTGAGCTCTGCCCACCTCCTTCTATGTTTCATGGGCCATGTCCCACAACAAACACATAGTTCCAGTAAGTTCATAAATATCCTTTGGCTTTAGCAAATGGACAGCCATTTCCAGAAGCTGTGGTTCTGGTCTCATAAGGATAGCCAAACTATGCTACAATTATTAAAGCACAGTATTATTAATTGACTAAAATAGCTTTGCTTTAAGCGATGTGTGTCAAATGATGCTTATCTGACCATGCTGTTGTTCTTGCAGATCCTGCCTGTGTTATCATTGGCTGTGTATCCAGGCTCTGTCAAAAGCTTTTGATTTTCCCATTTAGAAAATAATGCCATTGCCCAATCTACATGAATTGCAAGGGAAACATATTTATAGTAACTCTAAAAATCTAGATTGAGGAACAAGTTTTCTGAGCTGCAGCTTGATCTTTTTTTAGCCACACAAATACAGGTGGGGTTTTGTGCAAGCTACCAAGTTGTTATGTCATCATGTCAGCATTCTGGTGACAAAGAGGGAGGTGCACAGCCATGCTATCACATCCATGTGCAGAATTTATCCATTCAGTGCTTGCTTGAGAAAAGGCAGGTTTATACTGAGACTCTAAAAAAGAGCCAGACAAGACCATAGTCACCTATGGACTGGTCATTAGCTTGGAATTTTGCCAAGTCTTAACAACAAATTAAAAGATGGACCACATAAGCGCCAAAAATAAATGTCAGTGGAAAATAAAAAGAAGTATGTGCCAACATGTTGTAATCCAGCTGGGAATTCTGTACAGAGAGGAACTGAGACTTTCATCCTAAACGGAAGTGGAGGCCTATGGTAGCTTCACACCAGCCCTGGGTACACTGAGGAGAGGGGGTTTAAAGGCCTGTCTGATGACTAATTGCCACAGCGTACTTCCAAATCTGCTGCCGTGAACAGCATGGCCCCAAGCTGCCATCTCTCCTGCCCTAGCTCCACCTGCAGCAAACACCTCCACCCTGAAGCAACACCGGTGGGGCAACCTCCCTGCAGGAGAAGGCAAATTTCCCCAGTTCCTGCACCCAGGGCATCACCCTCTGGTAAACCACAGGGTTTCTATTTTCTGCCTGCTCCAGGCTAGAGCTTGTGTTTCTCACCTGGACAAGGAGGGAGTCTGCACTGGGCACTGGGGTCTCACTCCCCTCTTCTGCACAGCACAGGAGGCATGCTGTCAGTAGTATAAATGATCGGTATTTATACCATACACAGGCTTTTGATGAAAGCAAATGCCAGTGTTAAGTGGCCATGGACTTTTAAAATCCTGCAACAGTGACTTTCAGGAAAGTCCTCAAAACACTTTGCCCACCACAGCTGCCCATGAAGGAGCAAGGCCGGTGTATGTGGGTGGTACAGCTGTGTTCACTGCACGTACCACCACAGCAACAAGGATTTCTAATTGCCAAAAATATGTACAACTGCCCACTCACAGAGGAATGAGACCTTTTATCCAAATTTGAAATTTACCCACACCTTAGTCCACAGGCAAGCTGAGTCAGGCCTCAGGACCTTCAGCATTTAGACATCTAAAACTGCACTGGCTTTCAGTGGCGTTGGGTCACCTAGCTCCCCTTTCATAGCTGAAAACCCCAGCCAGACCAGAGGTTACCTTGAACCCCTGGTTATATTTGATTGCACTGCCATCACTTGGGTACATGAACTCTGGCAGGGTGGTGTATACAGAGGAAGCTTTACAGCAATAACCACACAAATATGCAAACCCTGACTACTGCCTGTAGACAACAGAGCATTCACAGGACCTTTTAGAAGAGCCCTCGTTTTTGTGGTGATGGCTGAAAGTATCTTTTTCCAGCCTGTGACCATGTGGAGGGTGTTGCACACGCCGTGCCTGTCCGCAGGCTGGTTTCCTTCCACGGTGGTCACACACAGTGCAGCTCTCAAGGGGCTTTAAAATCCTTTAGATCCTTTAAAATACCTCAGCAGAGGTATGCTCTTTCATACATATTTGCATACACATATGCCTATGGCATTATATATAACAGTATTACAAATTGTTTTTTTCATATTTTAAGGCTTCTCCCTAAAGTTTGTGATATATGTAGCCTGAGCCAAATACATTCCTGCTGTAAGACGCCAGCAGAGCTTATTGACTCTGCTAAGGAGCAGGCAGACACAAGAAGAATGGACTGATTTTCAAAGGACCAAATGATCCATGTGCAGCGGTGTGGCGTGTGGGCTCCCCTCCTTCCAGCCTCCATTTTGCTGGAGCTCATCTCCAGTGCAGACCTCGTTCAATTCATGCTGTTAATAACATCGCCATCCCTTCCCTCCCACCCCAGCCTCAGGATGTATATACACAACACACGTGAGGAAAGGCAGACAGCACAGCAGCTATACTGTCATCTTTGCATTGTGGCTTTAGGGTTTTAATTTTCTATGTGGTGTGAATGGAAGCATCCTGAACAGCCCAGAAAAGGCATGAGGACAGTGTAAAGTCACATTATCTTAAGTTACCTCATTGCCTCTGCAGTCACAGTAAGCTGAAGGAGTAGCTTCTCAGAAAACAGAGCTACAGGGAACATGTCCAGCTAAACTGTTATGTGAAGTTAAGCTACTTGTCTTTTGTCACCATGTCACAGTTTCAATGGCTCTGGACCAGCCAACAGAGCAACGATTAGAGTGAGGCCATTTGTCTGAATAACTGTTCACCAGTGACCACAGCAACATTGGTCGCAACTGACAACTCCCTGGCCATTCATAGAATCATAGAATCATAGAATTGTTTAGGTTGGAAAAGACCTTTAAGATCATCTAGTCCAACCATTGACCCTACTCTACCAGGCCTGCCACTAAACCATGTCTCTAAGCACCGCATCTACATGACTTTTAAACACATCTAGGCATGCTGACTCTACCACCTCCCTGGGCAGCCTGTTCCAATGTTTGATCACTCTTTCAGTGAAAAATTTTTTCCTAATGTCCAGCTTAAACCTCCCCTGGCGCAACTTGAAGCCATTTCCTCTTGTCCTGTCGCTGGTTACTTGGGAGAAGAGACCAGTGCCCATCTCACTACAACCTCCTTTCAGGTACTTGTAGAGAGCAATAAGGTCTCCGCTCAGCCTTCTCTTCTCCAGACTAAACAACCCTAATTCCTTCAGCCGCTCCTCCTAAGACATGTTCTCCAGACCCCTCACCAGCTTTGTTGCCCTTCTCTGGACACGCTCCAGCACCTCAATGTCCCTCCTAGACTGTGGCGCCCAAAACTGAACACAGTACTCAAGCTGCGGCCTCACCAGTGCTGAGTACAGGGGCAC
>VFFE01009022.1:365708-406051 GCA_008921705.1 Burhinus oedicnemus | reverse complement strand
AAAAAAAAGAAAAGAAAAAGAAAAAGAAGACAGGAGAAAGGAAAGGAAGAGAAGAAGGAGGAATGGAAAGAGGATAGAAAGGAGAAAGGGAAGGAGGAAAGGAAGAAGGAAGGGAAGGAAAAGAAAGAAAAGAGGAACTGAGCCAGTGCTGAGCTTCCAGCTGGCACTAATCTAAGTCAAACATACCACATTGCAACTTCTTTTTCAGCATGCTGTGGTTCAAGTACTGCATTTGTCTCTGCTTGTACAAACTACAGTACAGAATCAGACATTCTTTTCTGTGATACACCAAAAAAACAACAAAAAATTCATCATTAAATAGGAAGAGCTTATTAAAATCCCTTCTGAAGTGCAAGGGCATGGGAAAGCTGTGTGGGACTGACTGCAGACCTGTCCTGGAAGCAGGACATCAGGAGGAGCACACCACCATAGCCTAACCCTGCCCTTTGCTGCTGCTGGCAGAGGCAAAGGCTTGCGACGAGGCAGGAGCGTTACTTACCTCTCATCAGCGGGTTTGATAGAGACATTGCAGATGCTTGGCCTCCGGCTCCTTGCAATTTGCTGGCGTTTTGATTTGTTCCCTCATCATCCATCTCAGCCCTCTCTGTCCAATTTCTGTTTTTTCACTTCGTGGTCGGTCTTGAGAGTTCAAATTCCATCGTCCCCGGTGAGCCCCCAGTGGTGGGAGTAATTTATTAAGCAGACTCCATGCACACAAGTTAAACAGACCTTGCAGCAGACTGGGACGTGGTGTCGGCAGCACTTTGTGCAGAAACTCGAGTACCTGAGTTGGGATTTAACGAAACACTCCCCAGCTGCCCTGGGAGGCAGCCAGCGATCCGACGAAGCGAGAGATGTGCCTGATGTCACATCCTCTCCAACACAGCGCCCAATCGGGGCGCCCGCCATCCGTTTTTATCAGGAAGGAAATTCTTAGTTTGCCAAAAACACAAGACAGAAAGAGCCAGTTCAACTAGTTGAGCAAACTCTGCCTGCAGGGGATTTGCAAAGAAAACCCGCAGAGATAGGAGGGTGCGCAGATCCACACCGCTCCCAAGCAAGTTGTTTGCAGGGAACTTTGCCGCACGCTTCCCTGGATGCCGTGTGCTGTGCAAAACCACCCCTCTTATCTGCCAAGCCCTGGCGGTACGCGAGAAATGGAGAGGCGAACGCCTGCTGCGCAGCAGTGGTCGCCGCACACCCTATGGATATTGAAACCACATGTCCGGGGAGCTGCGCTTCCCACTGGAGGCCCTGTGTTGTTGGCATGGCGTGAAAATCGCAGAGCCCCACCGGTTCAATCGATTTCACCCAATCACAGTCACACCAAGGGTTTCGCATCTGAGCAGTGCCTTTTTATTTTTAAGCAATTTCTCTATCTGAAACAAACATCACAAACCTACCAGTGAACAAACGGCAACATTTTTTCCAGAGGATCGCCGCCTCATTTCTCAGGGTCTGTTTGCAAAAATTCTGTTTTCACGCATCATCTCCACTTGCACATTTTTCTTTCACAAATTAGTATAATTTACAAGCGCAAAATCCTTTTCTGTCCATGAATATTTGCTCATTTGTGTACAAATGCAAGTAGGCAGAACCTTCATGAAAAAGTCTGAACCATGTAAAAAAAAATTAAGTTGGGGTTTTTTTTGATTTATCTACTAGAGCAGAACTTGCATTTGTGTATTTGGAGATAGAAAGTTGCTAGTCCTGGGCTAATTCTGATCCTAACTCAGCTGAGCCTAAGCAACTGGGTTTCATTTTTGTTCCTATCTATAACACATGCAAGAGATCTGGAATCATATTTAGGGTTTCTTTGTCCATATCATTACAAATAATCAATTATGTTAAAAAATACAAACAGCAGCTGAATGTCATCCACAAACCCCACCAGCAGGGAGCCTGTGAAGGCAATGTAGGCACGCGTGGGTGCACAACTGCTGATGAAATACGGATAAGGGCAGGGCCTGCCCCTTCTGGAGCTCTCACTGCTGAATGCCTCCTGGCTCCTGGGTTTGGCCCCACGTGCTGGATGCAAGTTGACACTTTGGTCTGACTGGAAATTACATTTGTGTCTTAGCCATTGAAATCTCTGCATTAAAAATGTGGGAAAAAATGTGTAAATGGAGAAAGTGGTATAAATACTGGTTTTGATGATTAACATGTAAAATGAGAAATGGAAAAACAATATTTCCCCTTTAGTATTGCTTGAGTTTAGTGGTTAGGCTGCCACATCTTACGTATAATCATATCTTTAGCAGTATTAGCAAACATGTCAGCAATTCCACATTCAGCATATGCATCCAAATACTCAATCATAGGGGTTATAAGCAAAGAAGCATTAGATAAGAGCTTTAAATTCAATCATAGTAAGAAAGAGCCTACAAGACAGAAATCCTGTAGTCCCTAGCCACCCACAGACAGGGAGACTTTGACTATTTGGCCTTTTGACCAAGAGACCTGCTGACTGATAGGGTAATCATTTGAACAGTCTGCTATTGCTTGCACATCTGTTGGTCATGTTGCATTACATAAACCTCTGGTTGACAGATGAGCTGTAGCCTGGTCTTCCTGTAGGCTGGTAAGGTCGCACAGAGGACCTATTGGGGCCAATGAGTATGCAGCCCTCCCCATGGGGGCGGACATCCCTGCCTTCCATCACCTTTTCTGAAAGAAGGCCCTCTGAGATGCCTACAGCAGGTTGGCAGCCCACAGGCGTATTTTATCCTGGGCTGTTGGTGTCCTTTTTGTATTTGTGTCTCATGGAGCAAATAGACACAGGGTTCACAAAAGAAGTTTCTGATTTGATTGCACTTGTCTTCTGCCAGCACCAGAGAGGCAGAGACTGGGGCGAAGCCACAACAATCACAGGATCCAGTTGCCACATCCATTCCTCAGAACTGGGGCTCCTTTCAGGGCTATAGGACCACACTGTAATTTCACACTTTGGGCATGATTTCTCCTTTGGATCATGGTATATTCCCAAATAACTAGACACCTGTCCCCTGGGCTGGTCCTGAAGTCAGAGCATCTTCAGTTCCTGTGATGATTCCCCCACCTTTGTTCCAGCCTGGAAATGTCTCACATTACAAAACTCTACCTGTCTGCTAACACACTGAAGAAAAGTGACCCTCACTTGGGATGTAGACAACCTGGTTTTTGGTGCAAGCAGAATTTCTTCAGGTGTTAATAGTCTTAGCAACAATTCTACCCAAAATTAAGCATTCAGATGGCTCTGGTTCTTCCTGGTAAGAGTATGAGGTAAGAAGACAGCACAACTAATTTCAAATCTACAAAAGGTTCATAAGATTAAACAAATCTTCACACAAAGTCTCCAAACAAGTATACTGCTTTTATTTCAAAATACACCTTATCCTATATTTGCATCCTAAAGGGCTTACAGACATAGACTGTGTTGAGCCATTAGGTGGGAAATTCAGGGAATTGGTAAGTGATGAGGTGGGATGAGATTATTACCTCTATGCACACAGTGGGGTAAAGCCTCCATTTGAAAGAAATGCTGCAGCGCCTGGAACCGTGTGGCTCAGTCTGCCCTGAGCCCTGCCTGACCCATCTACGGTGCTGTTTTGCACGGCAATCTTTGCAGGGTTAGGACAGTGCAGGGGGAGGCCAGCACAGGTCCCTTTGTCCATTAGGATTTAGGTGGGGCATGGAGCTCTGCCCAAGTCAGAGATCGATTTTGTACAGTATCTATATACGTATATGTGTATGTGTACATGTATGTATGCATGTGTACATGTATATATGTGTGTATGTACATACATATATACAGATAGATATGTATGTATATTTGTGTGTGTATGTGTGCATGTGTGTGTGTGTAGGTCTGTGTACACATATATAACCAAATTTTATCTTCTACCCATTTCATTTAAAACCAAGTTTCTCCCATTGTGTGATGGGAGAGCAGGAAAAGTACCTGCTAAGTGACCTATTAGAAGTGAATGCCTCAGCAAACCCCCAGAACAGTGCAGTTTCCTCTACACTTACTAAGGGACAAGACGGTCTACTTGGATTTACAAGCTGACCCCAAAGAACTGAAGGAAACATTGGCTCATGCTCTCTCTCTTCACCTGGCATTTGCAGTGGCAGTTCTCAGGCTTTGCCACTTCTGAAGATGCTTTTCTGGTCCTCACCCATCGTGAATGAGATCTTATTTTCAAATCATAGGTCCATAAATATTTTTCTTGCAGTTTGTGAAAATGCAGGTTCCTGGATTTCCCCACCCTTTGCATTTGCCATGTGTGGTGTCCACCACAGCCTCTCTCCAGCACATGCACACCTTCTCCTCAGATAATTATTCTCTGTTTGGGCAGATTTCACTTTTCAACAATTTTCTGTGTCACATACATTAACAAGGTTGGTACTCTTTACAGCTGTAAGGAGTCTAGTTTTAAATTCTGCTCACTGAGTTTGTAGTAGAGGCACAACGAATAAAAAGGCTGAATTAGTGACAGAGAGAACAGAATGAAAAAGAAAGAAACACCACTTTTCTTCCCAAATGCACAATTACATTCCTTTCTCTTTTCTGTGATTTTCCCCACAACAGTATGGGCAGCCAGGAAATTATCATGTGAGGTTCCTAAAACCATGTACCATTATCTCCCAAGATTAAAGCCTTATTGGATTATACCTACATTGGTAACGCAGTGTAAGTCCCTGAAGCAGTGAGCTCCAGGGAGCTTCAGGGGGAAGGTGCGAACCCTGAAATACTGCTTCAGTGTGAGCCCAAGGTCTCCTTCACCTCACCTGCAAGCGTGGGGCATGCTCAGAGCTGAGATCATAGTCAGCTGCTCTGTTGACCAAAAATAGTGCTCCTCTGAGTTATATGTAGGTGCCCTTTATGCTGATATGCAGCCAGATTACAGCAGACAGTAGCTGGAAAACACATAGGTCAAGAGTTTGATGGACATTAGCTGTCTCTTGAGCTCTTGCTTCAGCTAGTAATTCAGACATACCTACAGAGGCAGTGTGCCGGCTTTGGCCTGGTGTGGCAAATAGTATTATTTACCATAATATTATTTTACCATCTAAACCCACTTGCTTCGTAAACATCATTTTGATATGAATGGCATCATCAAGCTAAATGAAACTCCCCAGATAAAACATCCCAAAGTCAGGGGATTCCTATAGGGTCTATAAAGCCTTGCCGGGTGCCAGGAATATGCAAGAAAGCTTTGATTCATTTAACCTCCTTAGCTGCAAATCTTTTTTGGAAGCAAGCAGAAAATTCTCCAGTAAGAAGGAACATGTTTTAACGTCAACCTGGATCTCAAGATAAACGGCACACAACTTCAAATACAGATCAGAAACAGCTTACACAACACAGAGACACACCAGAGCTTTTAGTCATTACAATACTATTTTCCATTTAAATAGCATCTACATCCCTAATTTCTACATAAACAGAGCTAGCTACAGAAATCACTTCATCGTTATTCAAATGCAACCATCCTCGGTGGATAAAAGCGCACAGTAAAGTTGAACCTATGACATTCAATATTACTTTTTCTGTTTACAGCATATCTTATAAAAGGAATCGCACTTTTTTTCTCCTTCAAAATTTTAATTTTTTATAAGTAATTAAATGAAATATTCTACTATCTTGGTTTTTCTCTCTCACTTGCTAATCATTTTTTAAATAGTGCACATCAATTATTCATCGCAGGAAATACTTCATTATTATTTACTGTTTTCGACTAGTACAACACTTTTTTATTTTTATTATTATTATTATCACAAATATTGCTACAAACAGTGAAAATGCACTGCTGGTAAATCCATCTTGGCATGTAAATTCAGCATTCATTTCTGAGGATGCAAACCACAGAATTAGAGAAAATGTTTGGAAAATTGGCCACAAAACATGAGATTTCTGCAATTTAACTTCAGAATCAGAGCCAGAAATCCTAGCTTTCCTTTAGATCTAATGAAAAGAAATAGGCATTTTAAGACCATGATTCATCTGACCTATTTTAGATGTCTGCTCTGAGAAGACATGAATCGGGCCTTTAGAGTCAGCCTTCACCGACTCCAAGCACTGTTACGCGCTTTGTACCACGCAGCCTCTGGATGCAGCAGCTCAGGACAAAACATCTTTGCTCCAGCAGAAGGCCAGTGTTGTCCAATGCCTGAACTGCAAAACCTTGACTTTGGGGCACCTAAACCTCGGAGGGGAGGATTTTGACAGAGAGCTCCAGTAGATTTAGCTGCAGCGGTCTAAGCTGTTGCCCCCTGCCCCATTCCTCACCTTCAGCAGAGGTTACCCGCACCCTTACAAGGGATGGCAGCGCTGGCCACAACCTGAATGCCACAGCTGTCTTAGTACATAGCCCTTTGTGTTAGCTCAAAACCCCATAATAGCAGTTTTTTTCTCCAGCCTGTAAACTTGAGTCCTGAGACACTGGCACATGTCACATTCTCCTCTAAGGCAGGAATTTCCAGCTGACAAGCAAGGCAAACATCTGGGACAGCCATGTTTTAAATCACAGCAGTTAAAACTGCCAGAGCTTGTCCGCCAGAGTACTAAATCACCGGCGCCGTTTCCAGAGGTACCTGGGTTTTTTTTGGAAAGCTGCTGTGAAATCTCTGAGCAGAGAGTGAAGCTCTCCCTTGGAGAAATTTGTAATATTGTCCAGTTCTTGTATCCCTAACTTCCTTTCTTCAAATCAAGTCTCTCCCCCAGAGGCTTTCCTTCTCTTACAGTTGTACTGAGCATGCAACGTTTTCATTTTCCCTTCCTCTCACCCTCACAGAAACTTCCCTTTGCAAACATCCCGTCAGCCTGGTTGGGGACCAGACAGACTTCTGCAAGTAACTGTTGTCCCCTCATGCAGGTCGGCAGTTTTACTTAACAAGAGAGTGTCTGAATCAAAGCCAACAAACCTTGAAGGAAGTAGCAAATACGTCTTGGTGTCAGTAGCACCTGGATCTGTGCTTTAACTCATTACAGATGTACAGAAGCACCAAGATTTCCCAGGGAGCAGGACAAACTTAGCATGAGACCTTACACACAAGTGTCTTGTATTTTCTTTGTGGCAAAGAGGGGACTAGAGGCATGCTCCTCACAGACAGAAGAGCAGCAACACTCCATTTTTCACCATCTGGTGCCAAATTTCTCTCAGCAAGCACCTGCACAAGCAGCTTCGTATGCTACAAAATAAATCTTGATATCGCTTTTAGAACTGGCTTTAAAACTTGTACACTACAGCCCGTGCAAAAAGAATCCAAACCCTGGGAGGTTTTTTTTTCAAATCATTGTGATTCCAAGCCTTTCTTGGGATTTTTTTGTCCTGTCTTGTGGGTTGTAATCACGGTTTGTCAACGCTGCCAGGTTACCAGCGTGGTGAAATGATCTCATGTGACAAGTATACATCAGTAAGAAGACGGTAGGCGTAACGCCAGCAAAAACCTCAACCTAGTACTTGAGAGCTGTAGTGTTCTTTTACCGCAGTCTCCTGGAATCTGGCTAACTGTAAGGTAGTCTTGTCCAATACTGAATTGAAGTGAAACCCAAATCCAGGCACAGAGCAGATTTCAATTTCTCACTCCTCCTCTTTTCTAACTTTTTGTTATTAGCTTTGAAAAACAGTGGGAATTCTTTGGCTTGCTGGCAAATCTTTTTGGTTCCCAAACTTTCCAGTGTAAAATAGCCATTTCTGAAGAAAGCAAAATAATTTCCACAAAGACATTAATTATGTCAGAAAAACAGTTTCCGTTTAAAAGAAAAGTTATGATCATTTTCCACCAATCCCAGTGATTAGAACAGTGTGAAGAAAACCCAAATGTATCACAAGGAAGCTCAGCACCACAGAGGTATCTAATTAAGGGGCTCCTCTGCTCTGCTGCTTCTTTTCCCCAGTTTCACTGGGGTTAGATGTTCACTGCTCATCTAGCACACGTGTTGCAATAAACTCTTCCACCCACACTCATGGGCTGCTTTCCAGGCCTTGATGGAACTTACCTCTAGAAATTTCCCTCACGTGACATGTCTTTTCACACTTCTGCCTCTGATGGGAACAGCCAGCATGCTCCAGATGTTCTCACAAACACGGTCTCCCAGGACTTCCCCATGGGGAACATTACCAACACCTTGTCACTCCTACAAAATGCAATTTGTAGGCTTGTACAAAAATTAGCCTGTGATCCCTTAAACAATTGTCCTGAACTGGGCTTCTGTTGGCTTCCAAAAATGGCCTGCAGAAAGCTACGCTGCCAGCTCAACCTCTTGGCCAATAAGGGCAGAGAGAGAAAATGTCCCTAGACCTTGCATCTGGTTCTGGTCCCTCCAGCATTCCGTTAGCATAGCAGGTACTCCCATTTTCTTTTGGCAAAGATTATTAGCAAATTACTAAAGTGGGTGAAATTACCAGACTCTCCTGAACAACATGCTTATCTCCCTGCCCCGCTCCTGGAAGACGACATGTGGTGCTGTGGAGAAGAGGGCTTGTGGAATAGTCTAAGTCAAGCCTATAGGAGCTGAACCGTTCCAAATGTTATCCTCAGTCCTAAGAAATCCACACACCTGTTATCGGACAGATTAGCTGCTCAGATCAGGAGCTATCCATATTTTCTGTCTCAAAAATGCAAAGTTGGGACTGCACACCAGGTCCCGGACAAGCAACAGCAGAGCTTCCCCGGGACCCGACTGCCCTTTGGCTGGTGGCGGGGAGGAAAAACTCTGCACCCAGCCCTAAGCCTGGCAGTGGTGCGGGGAGGCGGTGGGGGCCAGACCCATGTGCTCCCATGTCCTCCCAGCCTGAACACCCTCTCAGACTGTTTGGAGGGGCCAGTTCTCCACACATGCACCCTCTTCAGAGCAGACCTGGAAGTTGCCTGCAGCTGCAGAACCACAAAACAAGAGTTCTCTATATCATTCTCCATCTTGAAAAGGTGAGCGGGTTGCACCCAGATATTATTTTCTTATCACCTCTCTTCATCACGCTGTTGGGACAGGCACCTGAAGATCTGGAGAAACCTCCTCACTCAGCTTACTGTTTCTTCTGACAACTAAGTTTGCTATAGACTTATACTGGCAAAGAGAATTACTTGCTAAAATGTCCCAAGCCTTTTTAGTTGCTATGCCTAAGGCACATCCCAAAAAAAGAAAAAAAGAAAAATCACTAATAAGTGATTTCATGGTCAGTGGCAAAAACATATTTCTTCCCATGCTGCTGCAAGCATGAAAAGCCTAGGTATTTCTCGTCTATTTACAATGGCTGAGTAGCAGGCAGAGAAATTTTCTGCACAGAATGAGTCATTTCAGCTAGAAGACTTTAATAAATGTCAAATGAGCTGCCGTCCGCCCTAGCACCCAGCAGAGCAGCTGTGGTGTCTTGCTACTACGGCTGCATGCAGTGGGTGGGAGGGGAGCGCTTCCGGGGGCAAAACTGTAAAGCACTTACTTTTAGCAAAAAACCAGCGTCAGGCTCAGGGAGAAACTTCTTGCCCTATCTACACCAACAGCCTGTGGGAACCTGCTTGTGGAAACAAGCTGGCGTTACTTGTTGGCATCATTTTAGAGGAAACTTTTCACTGAAGTCTTGGAAAACCCCGACCCAGAAAATCTGTTTCTCAGTCAATGTAGTTATTCAGGATGCCATGTTTCATATATATGCCTTGCTCTAAATCTGTAGTCACACTGAAAGCACAAGTAGCAAACCAAAATCATCTCACTCGTTAATTAGGAGCCATTGTGGGATATTTGGGGATGAGTGGTCTTTGACAGGTACCCAATGATGAAAGGCACAAAGATCCTGGGACAAAGCTAAAGTATCTTTATACACATCTCAGGCTACAGGCAGCAGAAACTCACCTTCTGAAGATGTTAAAAGCAAGTATCTCTTTGCAGGATAATGAGGTACAGATAATAAACAAAGGAAAGGTTGGACTAGATGATCCTTGAGGTCCCTTCCAACCTGATATTCTATGATTCTGTGATTCTATGATGTGCCTCTGGGCCAGTGTCCTTAAAAATATTTCAGCTTACATTATGATGGAGACATCATGAAATGAGAACAGTAGTGGCTCAGAGTTTGCGGATGATCTTTAAGCAGTTAGCAATTCACAAAGGTCCATCTGAAAAGCAGGCATATTCTTTGAAACATATTTGGGGATAGCTATACCCTGATTTAAAAATTGAAAATGCAGTAAAATTCTGAACTTTTTAATCACTGAACGTTCTTTGCCCCCATCGTCTTCACTGTCCTCAGCCGGCATTGCACTACTGTTAATAATCTTCATTTAATACTTCTCTCCCAGTTGCCATAACTAGTCGGTATACTTCTTTGTTGTTGTTGTTAATGCATAAAATGTGAAAAAAATATGCCTTGTTTCCACTGTTAATAAACCTTATCACCCTCATGGGGCATTGCTACACCAGCCTTCAAAGAAACACAGGGCCATTTTCACTACCTATAACTATTTGTTCCTTGTGACTAGAGTAAAATAGGTATGTAGTCAGCATCTAGTGCGAGAAAAGTGCAGGGAGCAAAGCTTGTTAACATCCTAGCTCTAAACTAACTTCCATTAGGATTCAGTAAGTTCATACATCTCCCTTCTCCAAATACAAAGCATAATGCACATTCCTCACCACCCCAGAAAAAAAAAGAAGTTGGGCTTAATGTTTGTGAAATTGGTGGAGCACGACACAGGCATCATAAAATGAGTAAGTCATAATGTCTGTGGAGTCTTTAATTCTTCTCTTCCTGAGAGAAAAAAGCACATTTCACTTCTAAACATTCCTAGAACAGAAAATAAATGTTAGAATAAGTTTTCTCTGGAAATCTCTAAATCTCTCTCCTTTCCCATCTTGTCTAATTTCTACACTGTTATGGCATGTTAACCTCTATAGCCAGCAGGTAGACCTGGCAGAAAATGAACCATCCACCAGAAAAACATACTGCTAGACCTGGCAGAAAATGAACCATCCACCAGAAAAACATACTGCTAGCAAGTCCCTCATAACATACAGCTAAAAATATGGCAGGATGCTGCAAAATTCACCTACCAAATGGCAAAAAACCCAGCACATAGTCAATATAGCAATTTTTGTCCTTAGTGACCTTATTTTTCATCTTATTTTCTACAAGTTTAGGTTACCAGAATGACAGGCACTAGCTCAGCAGGCTTTGGTCAGGCACCACCCTCAGGCACGGTCTTGCTGGCAGCGGCAGTGGCAGCAGCTCCTGGCTCCAGGCAAAAACAGGTGTGTGCAAAGGAGAAGACAACCCTCATCCCACCACCTCCCCAGGGCGGGGGCTGTAATGATGATGGAGCAGCTCCCGGAGAGGTCAGCTGGGCAGAGGAGCCTGCGTGACATCCACATTTTGTAAAACACACTGTAGCCCAAAGCATGGTCTTGGTTAGTGCAATTACTGGGTGAGGTCCTGTGGCTTGCATTATGGTCATCAGATGAAATAGCCTCAGCCTCCAGGCTTGAAAAGCTATTAAAGGGCAGGATGTTTCTTCTCTCACTGTCTTCAGATCTTTTCCACTGAATCTCTACATCTGAGGGAAAGGCCAAAACTAGAAAGCCCTATATATTAGTCCATTATGTTGTTTCAATAAAACACCTGTTTAAACCCAAACCCTCCCTTCCCCACAAAGACTGGTTTGGGAGTCCCATTTTTTACCCTGTTCCTAGTCACCACAGAGTTTGGTACGTCTTGTAGCTAAAAGCATTAAATATCTCATTACCATAAATACAAAAATAACTTTGGTTTTTTACATAGCTGGAATGTAATTGTATTTCTCAGACCTCGGTTTTGCACTTGAATGAAAGTGAGCCAAATTAGTGTTTGTGATTCTGGTAACCCAAATTTGTAAAAGATAATACCACAGACTAGGTGCATAATGACAAAAATTGCTATCTTGACTATGTGCTGGGTTTTGGCATTTACAATAGTTTTGTTCTGATTGCTGTGAATGAAAGTTCTTGATATATAAGTTTAATTCACTGAAAAATAAGTTTAAAATCTTTCACACATATGAAACTTTATGCATTGCTAGTAAGTATATATTAGTTGCAATCGTTTGCCGACTAATGTATTGTTTTGGCTGACTTGATAAACAAAATGCTAGAATGGCATACTTTGCTGATTCATCTCTCTCCACCCTGCAAATGTTATTCTCAACTGAATATGCAAGTTGTGCTTTCTTCCATGATTTCTGGTACCTTTTATTCAAGAATTTTCAATTCCAAACCTCACAAAGTTTTCTGTTTGCTTGCAATGGGCATCATGACTTCCTACAAATGGTATAAAATTTAAAGACAAAGGAATTTTCAAGAAACAGAAATCAAATTAGACAGAAGGTCTGTGTGGAATAATCTGTATTGGGCATTAACATCTTATACATCTCTCACAGTACATTACAAAAATGAGGAGCAATTGGTGTGTGAAAAAAGTTAAGTTCTGAAAAAAATACACAAAGGCATCATGAACTGTCAGCCCAGCATATAGGTCAGCCAGATTTTTCAACTAAGAGTCAGTGAATGTGTTTCATTTTCATTAGTATCAGACTTGCCCTGACGCCCTGCTGGGACACACCATCAGAGTTTTCAATTCAATAAGGACTGGAGGGTTGTTGAATGCCAATAGCAGAGTTACCCTGCAGAAGACAGAGATCAGGTTTGGGGCAGAAAGGTGTCGGGCAGCCCTTGTGCCTCCTGACCTGCAGAGCAGACAGCAAATGGAGAACAGAGAGTGGCATGGAGGGGATGTTGACCCACTTCGCATGGGTTTGAGCAGAGGCAGCACAAAAATAATTTCTAGCATGGGTGGTGAGAAGAAGTCTGAATGCCGTTAGGTGGATGTTGACCAGGCTTGAGTTCCCTGGGACAAGACAGAGTCAGGAGGAGATGAGCCCCTGGTCCCGCTGTCCAAAGTGGCATGAGCATGTCCCGTCACAAGAAGAGGGAGCACACAGGTGGATGGATAGGCAGCCTCCCTCAGGGCCTGCATCTGCCTGGGAATGGGATGTCGGCACCTCAAGGCAGATGTGGGCAATTTCAGCCCCTACAGTATGACCACAAGTTTCAGCAGCTTAGCATTTCCCCTCTCTTTTTAATTTCACTCTGTGAATGGGAGATTCAGCCGGACAGACAGAAAATCAGGGACTAGCACATCTACTATGAAAAGTTGAATCCTAGAGAGGATGGAGAGTTGTTTAATGCCAATAGCAGAGTTGCACCATAGGAGAGAGAGGTCACCTTGAATGCAACAGGTTGGTCAGGAGATCAAAACAGAGACCTTTTAGGGGTCAAATTAGAATATAACTTTTCCTACCTATCGTGAGAAGTATTGTTCATTAAACCCTTTCAAAATGTGTTGCTCTATTTTCACTGTCGTATGTCCCTGAGGAGGTGACCCATTAGCCAGACTGCTTGCAGATAAGGCTCCAGGAAAAAGTGCTTTCAAGCTACAAAGAAACCTGAGGAGCCAGATTTTAGGCCAGGGTGCTGAGATAGCAACAAGGGGGGAGCAAGAAAGTCATCATCACAACTGTCTTTACAAATTAGTGCAAACTATGAACAACAGCGGCATGTCTCCTGCTGTAATCAGACAAAGAGACAACTAGTTATGTGCAGCTAGCCAGCAAGTAGAGGTGCCATGCCTGGACATAGCCCAGACAGCCCGGCAAAATTACTTGGTCCAGCTCTGCATGAACATGGTGGCCAGTGCAGTCTTGCTCCCGCAAGGGTGTGGCCAACTGAGAAGCCTGTAAGCACAACACGTGCCATGGGGTGACAGCTCTCTGAACACTAGTGCCCTCCCCTGGGGCTTGGGAGGGCTGAGATGTGCAGGTTTGGAGGGGGGGACCCCAACACAGCAGGCTGGTGAGCAAGAGAAATAATACAGACAACAAGGAGACAGGTTGACCTTGGCTAAAATGCCTGCTGCTGAAGAGTTAGACTCCTCAAAGAGGAAACTAAAACCTATTTTCTTAGTGACAGAGAAGAAATATGGGAATCCAGGAAAAAGTTGATCAGGAAAGACATGCCTATGAACAGGAGCTTAGTGATGTAAGAAAAGATACAGTGGGGGCAAAAAAAAAGGATTGCAGAGATGTTTTGAGAGGTGGAAATGCACCTACTGGTAAAAAGAATGGAGATATGAAGGCTGCTTATTTTAAAGACAAAGACAGGGCTTACACAAAGCCCATTTAATTTTGTTTTGCTTTGGATCATGAGCAATGAGAGAGATAAACTGAGTAATGAATGATGGCTTGAAGTCAACATTTGATTAGCCTGAGATCTGTGAGGTCCTCATCACTGGCATTTCTGAGTCCACAATGGTTCTCTCATAATAGATGGATAAGAAAAGTGAAAAGTGAATCAACAGAATGAGAATGACAAAAGGAAGTCTTTTAGTTGTATACTGTCCATCAGTAACCTATGTAAGCCAATCCTGCAAAATATACCCAGGACCAAGGACTTTACGGCTAGCGAGCATCCTTAGCCCAAGCTCACACTTTATGCTGCAAGTCAGTGTCTGTACTAAGAACCAGTGTTTGAGGTTCAGAAAAACTTTTCCAATAGCCAGGGTATTGTGCAATTATTCCTGTTGAGACATGCAGCAGTTCTCACTGAAGCAGATAGTACCAGCAGTTGCTGGGAATAAAGTCATAGATGTGGTATAGCAATGGACATTGCAGCACAGAAAAATGTCTTTACTCTCAGGAAAACCATATTTTACTCAAATAACTGGTTTCTGTTAATGACTGTAGAATGACAGAGAAGGTGCCATCTATTTGAAGGAAAGAGACCTTGTGAGCCTAGTCAGCCCTTCTCCTGCCTGGGCAAAAGCTGCTGTAACCACATCTGACAGATGTTTTTCAAACTCACTCTGAAAAATCACCAACAAGATTCAGTAGTCTCCTAGAAAATTGTCCTAGTCTTTCCCTATCCTCACATGAGACAGCATATTTGCAAAAAAAAATGAAATAACTCCTCCAGCTATTTCCTCAGTAACATTTCCATGCATTGTTACAACACAAAGCATAGTCAATGAAAATTAAATGGGTAACTCAATCTTTTGAGGTAGGAGCAAGAAAGTTTCTAATGAAATTTCTTAACATCAGGACTTTTGAGCTTCTCTTCTGATTTATTAAGGCTCTGTTCCCTACAGACTCTCTGATATACAGAATTTCAAGAAGAATGATGTCTCCAGGAGGAAGCAAAGGTGAAGTGATTTTTTGATGGGAACCTAATATCAGCAATCAATATAGGGCAGCTTCTGCTGCTTCTTAACATAAACCTTTCTGAGAGGCTGCATAGACTTTGCATTTTCTTAATGGAGATACATTTTTTCAATTTAAAATCCTACACAAGTGAAATACTGCTTTCATTGATGATCGCAGTAGGAAATCAATTCAGTATTACGCATTCTGAAATAGATCCCATAAATTGCCTTAGTTCCTTGATTGCACTGCAAGTCTGACAGCCCCCACAGCTGAGGCTCTGTCTCTCTATTTAGATAGTGGATGGTATTCTGACTGCCACTTTATAAACAGAGCAGGTAAACTGGCAGTAAAGACAAGACTGAGAGAAATCTACTGACATCAGACTAATATAGACATTTCTTTCTTGATAGTGTTTGATTTTCAGAGGCTTTTGAGAATATAGAGTTCAAATCTCTGAGATTCACGATGTACTGTACTATACAAGGTCATTCATGTCACTGACAACTTTATGGGCAATAGCTCTTGCCATCAGATAGCATTCAATATGTGCAAACACAGGCTGAAAATTACATTCATTTTTGGCTGCAACATTGCAGATCCAGGCTCATGAACTGCTGGGAGCACAATTTATCTTACTTGTGCTGAATTAATCTGAAGAAAGGACGGGAAATGTTAGACCTATGTCTCAGAGAGGGAAACTGTCATGGTGAAATTAAGGGATTAGCATCGAACCAGAGAGGTTGCTACTGCTGGAGCAGGCACAGGAGCTCAAAGGCTGCTGGAAGCCAGTCCCGTATTCAGGCTCCAGCAGGCCAATTCCCCCTGACTTAAGATGCATGGGCAGTGCAAATTGGCACCAGTATACACAGCTCATAACAAAACCACTACATCTCATAGCCTGAAAAGGTGTCATCAGCCTTTTGGACCAGTGAAGTTGAGCTAAGTGGAGACAGACTTTCCTTTTAACTCTACTTCTCATTTTACTACAACTAGTGAAACACCATTGCCTGTCTCATGGCAGACGTTTACCAAGACTCAGGTCTGAAGAAACAGCTCTACAGCTCTCTGAAACAAAGCTCTACAGGGAAAATAAACACAGAGCCACACAGGCATTGCACCGGTCACTGGATCCCACATTTCTAATCTCAAAGAGGTGCATATTTTTAGCTCTTCTGTGTCTAAGCTACTAACCCTGACAATATTTAAACTAGTACCACAATGGGCAAAGTCATAACACTCTAAAAATCCCTTCTCCCAGGGAGGTAATGAAAGCCTCTAGAGTAGGGGACGAGGAAGCAGACAAGCCTGCAAACTTCTCCTCCCGGTGAGCAATATCCAACAGGGAGAACGTTTGGGTGACGAACAACCATCCTCAGGGGCCCTGCTTCTCTCCTGCTCTGCAGTGTGAGGACTTATCTTGAGAAACATCAAAGAACTCAAAGCCCAAAAGAGCAGCAACTCATTCCTTTGCCTTTCTTTAAACCTTGCAAAGGACAGACATTGAAAGCTGACCTACTGTGCCTATGAAAACATTTGCAGTTTTGCCTTGGAATTAAGCTAAGGAAAATTATTCATGTAATGAACACAGATCTCAGGTGATACAGCTTAGGAAGGTTTTTCTGTAGAAGACATGGAGGTTTTTTTCAGACTTTCACACATTTTTGTGGGCTTACTCCAAATTCCTGCACCTGCTTTGGTAACATCACTTGCACTTCAGAGGACAAGATGTGTTAGCGTTGGGGGCAACTGAGCTCAGGGCAAGGGGACGTACAGTGGCTGGACAGCCAGAACCTGCTGGAAGTTTCTACGACTCCACTAGTCTATAAGAAAGAGATGCCAGGATGCGAAGTCAAAACTGACAAAAGATACAATACATTACATAGGGCTGATGTTGGGCACTGAAGGCTTTCATTCTCACACTAGTGGAATAATAACAGCCACTACCTTGATTTTGACAGTGAGATTGGACAGACAAGAGGAAGAAGCTGCACAGATACTACACAAATAAATATAACACTAAATGCAGGGGAAATCTCTGTGTGTGTCTGTGGGTGGGTGGATGTTGCATGTGCATCTATAAACACATGTCAAGTGAGCTGTTCATGTACTACAACTTCTCAGGCTGGCGTAAGTGGATTTGGCAAGAGATTGTGAGGGAACTGTATCCATAATATCATTCTCTGTGAAAAGGTGTTTTCAATTTGCCCTGTCACGTAGCAGCTAATGTTTGGTATCCACAGAAGACAGTAAATGATGTCTTTGATTTTTTTCTTTGCTATAATAATTTTGGAGTAAAAAACCATTTGTTCCTCTTTGTTTTCCAGTGTAAAGATAGTCACAGACTTATCGATAAAGAAGAAAATTCTCCAGTGGCTCAGGCAGGTGCAGCTTGTGGACTGCATACAGGCAGGACCGACCCAGATGCTTTCTGATGCACAGCCGGCACAGCTGGGCAAGGCTAGCAGGACCTGGAGAAAAAAAAGGCAAGAACAAGCACACTCAACCCCACCACCCATATAAGTCAGAAAGCAACAAACACCAGCAAGATTTGAAAATCAGATCAAGCACTACACAATGACTTGCTGAAGTCAAGGAGAGCTAAATATATTAATGTTCATATTTAGTTTATGTTGTCAAAGTTGGTTCAGTGATTTGAAAACTATGAGCACTAAAAACCTTTTTCTGCATGCACGGCTAGGCTTTTCTGCATCTTTTCTTGAGCATATACTTAAAATACCATAAAGGTGTCTGCACTGGAGAGAGCGCCTGGATGCATAGCCCTTGCTCAGGATATAAGACAACTCCCAGTGGTGCTGTAAGGATAAAGACAAGAGGGATTATGGGGAGCTGCAGAGGTGCTCAGTGTAGACCAGCCGTAATTGGGTGGATGTGGCAAATACAGTTAGTTGTTCATATATACAGAACATGCTTCTTCCAACCGCTGGTGTCTCAGCAGGTACCTGCACAAGTATTAACTGCAACTTAGCCTTTTTACATGACCACACTACATCTGAATATTTGTGTATGTCAGTCAGTCTATCAGTGCTCCTTAAAATAATTTCTTAATGTGTCACCGAATTTTAATTAAGTCTGACTGAAAGGAAAACATCTGGAAGATAGAAAGTCTCCAAAAGTTTTGTGCAAAAAGGCACAGAGGTTACAAAAAAATCTAAAAAAATTTTAAAAAAAGAAAGAATAACAAGATGAGAGGCCTTTTTGCCCTTCCCTTGCCTTGGGGGAAAGGTTGCCACATGTGAAAAACTCTTGTTAAACGTCGAAGAGTCCACTGGTAGGAAAGCTGTTGGAGAACTCATTGGGACAACCGGGAGGCTGGCTTGGGCAGTGGCTTGTACAGCACTGCACATGGCAGTGCTGCCCTGGTGGCTTCCCCATGAGGTGACCAGCCAGGTACCCTCACAGCCCACCCCACCACGGGTCAGGTGAGGGGCACACCAGGCACAAAAGCACTGGAAATGAGGCTCTGTTGCTTCTGCAACCACATGCTTGCACGTGCAAATGCAATTTGCTAGTGAACATGTCCCTGCCTCCCCTTCGCTTTCTCTTGCTGGAGCTGCTCCAGGTTGAACCCTTACGCCTGCTCAGAGGTGCTTGGTTTTCGAGCGCTGTCTCAGCCCTGCCCCTCCAGTTTCTGGCCAAACAGTAACGATCACAGCAGTGTTTGGCAAGCAATGGGTAGAGATGTGTGCTTAAAAGCCTGTCCTTATATCTTCCAGATCAGCTTCATAATCTGCGCTTTTACTACAGAAAAATTCAGGAGCCTTAACTGGCTGATAATGCCCCCTCTGAGAAGAAATTAATAAAAAAAATATGAGATATATAGAAAAGAGCACTGGTACTACTGTCACTAGAAGAGCAGAAAGAAACTACCATCTCCCAAAGCAGTTAGGAAAACAGAAACATTTTATATTTCACATGACTTCAGGGCTAGGAAAAGGAGCAATTAAAGAGAGCCATCTAGGTAACCACAGTAGAAAAGCTGGAGAGTATAAAGAAAACTCATCACGATAGGTCCCTGGGGTGCTTACTTCAAACAGAAGGACCTCAGAAAACACAGAAGAAGTAGGTGAAAAGGGCAGCTGTAGATGTTAGATACAGTAAAGTATCTGAAAGCGGGACTAAAGGGAAAGGTGAAGAAACTGAGGAAACTTCATTTCTGAAAAGTGAAGAGCCAGCAGGAGCTGAAGTGCCCCTATAGTCCCTCTGACTGTAAGGGAGGAGAGTGTGGCAAGCTGAAAGTGGAAATTAAAAAGAAAGTTCAGGAAGAGAAAATTATTAATATTGGGATATTTCTTTATCTATACAAACTCTTCTTCACACAGGGCAACTGGAGCAGGACAACTGCAAGCACTGCCTTTGCTCACGCAGCCTGCCATTGCTGAGCCCTGAACATCTCAGATATGGGGACAGAAGTCACAAGAGGTGAGAAGCGTTCAAGCAGAAGCCCTCTCAGAAGGTTTTAGACATGACAAATTAAAGCACTGCATGAAAAGCCATGGAGAAAGGGAGTAGGACAGAAGGATATTAAGCCAATGTTTCATTTCCTCCACAAAACCCACCTCTGTGCAGAGGGCTGGCACAAAGCCTATGTGCAACATTGACAATATTGATTTACCATCCAAGAGCTATTTTGCAGCTGAAAGTAGGCTCTCTGTGCACATCGTGCTTTGCTCCTTGGTAAGGAGCAAGGAGGCTTGGGAAAGTGGCAGGCTGCCTGCATAGGGGAGCACCATTCACTCTCTGTGTTGGCAAAGCCCTGGGGGGGCATAGACAGACTAACAGGGTACCAGTGAGCTGGAAAAGATGGAGGTTAGAGAAGGGGAGGGGACTTATAGAATCATAGAATGGTTTAGGTTGGAAGGGACCTTAAAGATCATGCAGTTCCAATCCCCCTGCCATGGGCAAGGACACCTCCCACTAGACCTGGTTGCTCAAAGACCCATCCAACCTGGCCTTGAACACTTCCAGGGATGGGGTCGCCACAACTTCCTTGGGCAACCTGTTCCAGTGCCTCAGCACCCTCACAGTAAAGAATTTCTTCCTAATATCTAATCTAGATCTACCCTCTTCCAGTTTGAAGCCATTAACCCAGGTCCTATCACTACATGCCTCATAAAAAGTCCCTCTCCAGCTTTCTTGCAGGCCCCCTTCAGATACTGGAAGGTTGCTATAAGGTCTCCCTGGAGCCTTCTCTCTTCTCCAGGCTAAACAACCCCAGCTCTCTCAGCCTGTCTTCATAGGAGAGGTGCTTTAACCTTCTGATCATCTTCGTGGCCCTCCTCTGGACTTAATTCAGCATGTCCATATCCCAGTGATATTGCTGTTGGATGCATCAAGTTCTGGCTGTATGTGGTGCAGGTGAAAATGGCACAAGAGGTTCTAGATTCATTTCTGCTCAGAAGTTTCCTCCAGTAGACTGGAAAGATAATTAATTGTAGGAAGGCTGAAAGTAAGTTGCAAAGGGCACTGCTGGTTTGTGCTGGGATTGCAGCCGCATGAACTGCATGGAAGAGCTGCGTGCCGTGAAGCTGACTAGCCACCTAGCAAATAGCTCTGCTTTCTCCTAGCGACCAAGGCCACACACACTTGTGTCACTTTTTCTGCAGGAAGCAGGACATTGAGCCATGGTGCTAGGTGCTAGGTTAAGCACAAGATGGTGGTACTAAACTACTATCTATGAATAAACTCCCACAGCAGTTTTTAATCCTTAGAGCCCTGATACGTAAATATGTATAATTTTCCTTCAGTAGGCAGGAAAAGAAAGCACAGAACAACTGACCAATTTACCCACTAAAACCCTAACTCTTGGTGGCAGATCTTGCAACAAAACAGAGACGTCTTACTCATTTCTGTGTCATGTGCTGCAGGCTTGAAATAGGTGGAGAAGCTAAGAGAACTTATATAAAGTGTTACTTATAAAAGCTGTTAAGAAAATGTACTTAGGTGAAGGAAATAAATACTTTTCTACTTAAAAAAAGAGAAGAATAAAGGAAACTATTACCTTCCCGAAGCAGAAGTGCCTGCTCCACTTTGCTGTTGGGTACGGCAAGATCCAGGGGACATTTGAGCTCAGCATTTCTGCATTTCGGGTTAGCACCATAGTCTGTCAGCAAGACAACTACCTCCACGCTGGATTTCCTTGCTGCTGCGTGGAGGGGGGTGTCTAATCGCTTCCCCATGTTAACGTTGGCTCCTTGAGTGAACAAAAGTGTATGGTTAGATCTGGGAGGCAGCAGGAACTGTCCGAACCCACATCACACAGGCTGGTTTCCACCAGCAGCCTCAATAAACGAAGGGGATGGATGGCACGCAGGCCTCTCTCATTTCTCTCAATAGCAGCAGTGCAAAACTCAGCAGATCAAATACCTGCTGTGTAAATGTCCTCTGAGCCACCAAACCCTGTCCGCGACGGACAGAACTGAGCAGCTTGACCTTCAACCCAATAGGTGTTCAAAGCCTACCACATGCTCTGTAAATTTGTTAATAACATAAAATCTAACATAGATTATGTTAATTCAATTACCAGGATGGGGGGAAAAACCCTTTAGGTGCCTCATTGTAATAACTCCGAGAGCACAGCAAGCGAAATGCTTGCCCTGGGCTCGCCAGGCACAGCAGGGCCACCCTTCGAGCAGGTGTAAGTCAGCTAATGTATACTGACAGCAAAAATGTCTGCTAGCTCATAGGCTGTGCCTGGACCAGCAGTGATTATTCTTCCAAGCAGCTTTACTGCTGTCTTCATCATCCACTGAGAAGCAGGTGAAGTTAATGCTTAGCATGGCAGTTTATCATAATCAAGAGTTGATTTTGGCCACCAATATTAGCCAGCATTATCTGTGCTTCCTGTCATCATTCTAGAAAACTAAAAGTATTTTATTTTTGCATTCAGGGAGGTCTCTGTCACTGGGGCTTTTTTACTGAGGAAATCATAAATTCTTCATGAATGCAGGTGAAATCTTTAATAGCCTCAAACAAGTCTCACAGGCTTGGGCTGCCCAAACACCTCTTGTGGAAATAATCCATGATATTTGCAGTGGAGAGGCAGCCTGGAGAGACCAGTGGTGATGGCTTACACCACCACAGCTTTTCCCCGGCCCCTTTTCCAGGTGTACCTAGCTCCAGAAGCTTCTTGACGCAGTCTGTCCTCTGATACGTGCAAGCCACGTAGAGCGGGGTCCCGTGCTGCAGGTCTTCTTGGTCAATGTCAACCTCATGGGCCAGAAGGATCTCCATGCACTCCCTGTGACCTGTGGAGAGAAAAAGAGCCATCACTGAAGTGCTGCAGTGCAGAACACACCCAGGTACAACCAAAGACGCATAAGAGCTAGGAATAAGCTAAGCCTATTCATGCGTACCAGTACGGACAAGTTTTTTTAAAAAAAAATACTTTAACAACAACAGAAGATGTATTCCTCAGTTATTGTTAGCTTCACTCACAGCCTGAATGTTACCTCTCTTGACTGCTTCGTGAATGGGTGAAGCAAGGTGGTTCCTGAGCTGCGGCTTGGCTCCGAATTCAAGCAGCATGTTGACACAGGCCACACTGCCACTGCAGCAGGCGTTAAACAGAGGAGTGATCCCATCGATGGTGACTGCGTTGACCTGGAACAGCAAGACATGCTCAGGATAATCAGATTTAAGAGGAACGCCCTTGCCGCATGCCTCATGTGCATACCACAAATGCACCAGAAAAAGACGCTTGTCTTGTTTAATTTCAGAATGGATTTTGTTAACAACTTTCAAAGTTATATGTTGTACCACATTCTCCTTTGAGGTCTGCCCTCTTTCCCAGATAGCTAGCGCCATAAGGCAGTGACACTGCCTGCTATGAGTGCTCCTCCTAGTGTTGCTCAGAAAATGCAGACTTTAATTTTTTTTTTAATGTGGAGGACTTGAGTATCTTCATGACTGTCTAGTTTGCACCATCCCAAAGCCAGAATATGCTCAGATGAAAATGGCTTTGGTTTTTAAATGAAAACATGTACTTCATGTCTAATATTTTCACCTGAAAACACATTTCCAGCAAAAGACATTTTCACAGAAACATAGTCTTAATCCTGAACAGAAAAGGAACTTGAAAGAGTTTGTGTTTGTATGCATGTGTACGTGTAAAAGAGAAAGAATTTCCTTCCTCCACCTCCGATGTAAAGACCTGGGAAGAACCACCACCCGTCATTCTCCACTGGGACAACACAGTCCCTGGCCTGTGTAATGCACAGCACCGGAGCTGCTACATTTAACTACATAGCAAGCCCTCAGACACAATTTATGCAGCAAATCTCCATGGCCTGATTCTGTGGCACGCTGGAGAAGAGCACCGGATTATGCAAGCACATGGCAATTTGTGCAGTTTCCAAATCAGGGAGAAGAGGAAAGACATGGGAAAAGAAGGGCTGGAGAAGTCCTGGGCCACTGGCGAAGTTGGAGGACTTTGCTACCAGTGCAAGCACAGGAGCTGTATCGCAAAGGGGTCAGAGCACCAGGGTAGAAATACAGTCTAGGAGGGACATTGTGGTGCTGGAGCGTGTCCAGAGAAGGGCAACAAAGCTGGTGAGGGGTCTGGAGAACATGTCTTATGAGGAGCGGCGGAAGGAATTAGGATTGTTTAGTCTGGAGAAGAGAAGGCTGAGGGGAGACCTTATTGCTCTCTACAAGTACCTGAAAGGAGGTTGTAGTGAGATGGGAGCCAGTCTCTTCTCCCAAGTAACTAGCGACAGCACAAGAGGAAATGGCTTCAAGTTGCACCAGGGGATGTTTAGGCTGGACATTAGGAAAAAATTTTTCACTGAAAGAGTGATCAAACATTGGAACAAGCTGCCCAGGGAGGTGGTTGAGTCACCATCCCTAGATGTGTTTAAAAGTTGCGTAGATGTGGTGCTTAGAGACCTGGTTTAGTGGCAGACCTGGTAGAGTAGGGTCAATGGTTGGACTAGATGATCTTAAAGGTCTTTTCCAACTTAAATGATTCTATGATTCTATGATTCTACCTTAGCTCACACAATTTAACTAGTGAGATACTTTGCCTTTAAAGCGGAGAAAGGCAGTGATGTTTATTAACCTATTGATTTATCCTGGGTAATTCAGCAGTGGAATGTCTGCGGTTGATACCCTCCTAGATATCATTTGTCCTTGTTTAGCATTGAAGGCCAGGTTCAATGGGGCTTTGAGCAACCTGGTCTAGTGGGAGGTGGAACTAGATGATCTTTAAGGTCCCTTCCAACTCTAACCATTCTATGATTCTATGATTTGACTTGTTTATGATGCTGTATGAGTTAACTCCTTTTCTCACAAGGTGCTTTTCCCACAATTACAAGTCAGTCCTCACCATTTCCAGTGTTTCATTCCTTGCAGTCTTCAGCAGGCTCCAACCGTGCAGCAGCCAGTGTGAGGCCACGCTCCCCCACGTGAAGCTACACTTACAGATTAGGCAGGTACACTGGAAGAGGCAGCCCATGCTCCTTGGTGCCTCCTCTGCTTGCTCACCTTCATGGAAAACCAGTGGGGGGAGCAGACGTGGCTGGAAAATTATCATGACAGGGCCAGGAGGTGGGCAAGCTGGCATGGTATGGGGGGACACCAGGTACCACAGCATGGGGGACATCGGTCTGCTCAGATTTTGGAGCCCAAAATGCAGCTTGCTCTTCCTGAAATTGCAAGGCTCCAACTAAGACTGTGTTTCAACAGCATCATCACTACAGATCCCAGCCTCTTCCTTGATCTTCCTCCCCTCCTGCTAGTCACTGAGCTAAACTATCCCTCATCCCGCACAGCTTCTAAAACAGCTAAAAGAAAGAAATAGAGATGCCTTGGGGGTATCTGTATTTCAGACAGATTACATGCTGCAGTCCTGCAGCCCAGCACTGCCCCGTGCCTCCTCCCAGTCTCATCGGGCAGATATGGCTGGAGATGCTGGAGGCACTGGGGGTCGATCAGCATCATTTCACAACAGGGCCAGCAATTCAGGCAAGCTGATAAGCAAGGGTAAGCAAGGAGATAAGTGAAGAAGAAAAATGACTTCTTTGGTTTTCCTCTCCACTGGGCATTGGTTTAACCGGTAAAGAGGAAAGAATGGTAAGACAGCTGTTGTGGAGTAAATGGCTTGGTAAAAAAAGGAATTAAGAACAGCACAGCAATAAAGGAGAGCAGCAGAATGGTACATTTTCTCCCAGAAGTTAGACAACAGCCTGTTGATTTTATTTATGAACAGAGAGCAGGGGAAAAGCAAAAACCAAAAAACATAAGAGTTATGTATTATACCAGGAATAGGCTGATTTCTTAGGAAAGCAGCAGGTAGTTCAGAGATGATTCTCTGAGTTATAAAAAGGCGATACCATTAATATACCAAAATAAAGTAAAACTGGGAGGAACGGGGTTTTCCTTTCATTTTTCTAAGGGACTGAAGTTTCTCATACACTTTAGGAAGGTAACAAACGTATTTCCTTCTGCAGAGGATAGCTTTATTGCCTGTTTTAGTATTGCTCAGTGTCTTGCCATGTAAATTGTACTGGAAAACCCAGCTGAATGAAATATATTCTTATGTAGTTCATCCATTCAACATGTATTTTAACTTAGGTCCAACTGAGGGAAATGTTATTTTATTAGCAGATAAAATGTTTCATTGCTTCTAGCACATCTATTTTTACTTACATGAGACTCCCAAACCATCCCGCAGAAAACCGGAGGCAATCCCACTGATCATTATGGGGGGAAGCTCTCTGGTAGCCTTCTATGATGGCATGACATGGGTACATGAGGGGAGCACAGTGGACATTGTCTACCTTGATTTCAGCAAGGCTTTTGACACTGTCTCCCATAACATCCTTATAGGCAAGCTTAGGAAATGTGGGTTAGATGAGCGAACAGTGAGGTGGATTGGGAACTGGCTGAATGGCAGAGCTCAGAGGGTTGTGATCAGTGGCACAGACTCCAGTTGGAGGCCTGTAACTAGCGGTATTCCCCAGGGATCAGTACTGGGTCCAGTCTTGTTCAACATATTAATCAACGACCTGGATAAGGGGACAGAGCGTACCCTCAGCAGGTTTGCTGATGACACAAAACTGGGAGGAGGGGCTGACACACCAGAAGGCTGTGCTGCCATTCACCGAGACCTGGACAGGCTGGAGAGTTGGGCAAAGAGGAACAACCCCATGCACCAGTACAGGGTAGGGGCTGACCTGCTGGGAAGCAGCTCTGCAGAGAGGGACCTGGGAGTCCTGGTGGACAACAAGTTGACCATGAGCCAGCAATGTGCCTGTGTTGCCAAGAAGGCCAATGGCATCCTGGGATGCATTAAAAAGAGCATGGCCAGCAGGTTGCAGGAGGTCATCCTCCCGCTCTACTCTGCCCTGGTGGGGCCGCACCTGGAGTACTGTGTCCAGTTCTGGGCCCTCCAGTTCAAGAAGGACAGGGAACTACTGGAGAGAGTCCAGCAGAGGGCTAGGAAGATGATCAAGGGAATGGAGGAGGAAAAGCTGAGAGCCCTGGGTCTGTTTAGCCTGGAGAAGAGAAGACTGAGTGGGAATCTCACCAATGCTTATAAATACCTAAAGGGCAGGTGTCAAGAAGATGGGGCCAGACTCTTTTCAGTGGTGCCCAGCAACAGGACAAGGGGCAACAGGCACAAACTGGAACACAGGAAATTCTGGCTCAACATGACAAAAAACTTCTTTATTTTGAGGGTGACAGAGCACTGGAACAGGCTGCCCAGAGAGGTTGTGGAGTCTCCTTCTCTGGAGATATTCAAAACCTGCCTGGATGCATTGATGTCCAACCTGCTCTAGGTGAACCTGCTTTGGCAGTGGGACTGGACTAGATGATCTCCAGAGGTCCCTTCCAACCCCTACCACTCTGTGATTCTGTGAAAAAAGGAATAAGTCATTTTCTCTTCAAGGTTACTTTCACCTAGCATCTCTCATTGCTTTTCCATCAATCATGATGACATTTCCCATGCAGAGGGAAAACAAAACAGAATAATGGGGCGATGCAAGCAGCCACCAGGGGAAGGCAAATCCATCACCCATGGAAACAAAGTACTGTGATATTTTTCCCCGTTTCTGCCCAAGATGCTCTGTCCATCCACAGCCTGGCTGTGCCACACAGGCAGCCCATCCAACATTCCTGCTGATGCAGGGACCATCCATGCTCCGGGCACCCATGTCCCCGCTGGTGTCCCTGGGACTCACCTGAGCACCGTTCTCCAGCAGCACCTTCGCACAGGCAACGTGGCCACCCAGGCAGGCCTCGTGGAGAGCCGACACACGGTCCGTCGTCACCAGGTTCACGTTGAAACCCTGCAATGCAGGGTGGGGGGCATGAGGGGAAGGCCCTGCCCGAACAACACCGCTCCCCTGGGGCCAGTGGAACCATGGCAGGGGAGAGTCGCACCACTGGGTGCATGTCCAGGGAAGGTAACAGGTTGGATTAATGCGGTTCAGTGCTGCGGTGCTCATCCCCAAAGACGGCAGCTGGTGATGGGGTTAAAGAGGAAGCAATGACAAGCTATGCCTTCTATTTCTAATTCTTTACAACGTATGGTCAATTGCAGGAAAGACATCAAATTCCTTTAACTTATTAGGGTGGTGTTTTCTTCCCTATTAAGTTCAGCACCAGGAGCTACAGCTGGTGGGATTCACGTCCCTGAACGAGGACGCCTCTGGCACAGGTATCAGCAGCTCGGCTGGAGCCCTCAGCTCCTTCAGTGGGGAAGAAACAGGAACCCCTAGGATACAATTCATCCCATGCTAAAGAAGCTGTTTCTAGTATGTTAGATGAATTGTGTCCTAAAAATACTTCCACTGAGTATACGGGATCCCCAGTGTGTTTCACTCAGAGGTCTAAGTACCTGGTAGACCCCTAAAATAGATGAGACAAATCCCACCCATTAATCTGTTCCTCTTACTTGATCACCCAGGAAACGTTTTACACTGGAAGAAAGAACTGTCATTTACAGCTGTGTCATTAGAAGTATTTCTCTAAATGACCGTTTTTACATATATTCCTGCACAAACAGAAACCAGCATATTCACAAAGGGGAAAGTAATTTTCATGTGTGTTTCCTCCAGAATGCAGCTAAATCTCCTAGAAAGTACGATTTCACAACCACGTGTGAGAAGAGGCCTGGAAGCAGCTTCATTTTCCGCTTGAGATGTGTTTTGTAACACAACTGGCCTCCACCTGACGTGCTATAAACTCGGCAGGTCACAAGATGGCAGCAATGCACTTTTTGGTAAGTGGCAGCAAATGCGATGGGCAGAAGGATCTGCGGGCAATGTAGCACTGCAAAAGTCACCAGTCCCCATGCAACGAGCATTAGAAGCAACCACGGTAAGACAGAAATTCTATGACAGAAAAACAATCGTTTTTCAGTTACGTGTTTTAATGTTTTAATGTAAAAACTGTCACTAAAAATTTCCCATACATGAGTGCCAGGGGAACAGATAAAACCTTGAAAAAATGTTGAGGTTATTCCATTTTCTAATTGTATAGATGTTTCACACTTAATGATCAGCACATTCTTTCAAAAGGAATGTCTTCTAGATATTCCTAATAAGAAGAGGAGGGCTATTCTCAATCATTATTCAGATATATATATTTTAAAAATGAAATTCAGTCATTGCAAGTGAAAGAATAAGTATTGATATCTTGGGCAAGACAGCAATCTCTTCCATTATGAAATGGAGATCAAGTTGTAGATCTTACTACAGCTGTTTGCCAAACACTGCTCATGTTAAACCTTGTTTTCAGATGGTTATAAACTCTTCCCATTGTATCTGAAAAATCAAACTCTTCTTTCGGAGCTGGAGCAGGCATTGGTGAGTTCCTGAGCTCTTTTAAAACTCCAGCACTCCATCGTCCCCTTACATCCAGGCATCCTCCGGGGAGCAGAAGCCTCACTGGCTTTCTTGAAAGCTATGGTCCTACGGCAGAGAGTTCTGAGTGTCGCACTTATATGCTGAAGTGTAGCTCCATATTTAATTTTAGGCTACTAGTTTAAGCGTATTAGAAGCAATGAACAATGATTATGCTGCTCCATGAACAGCTTCGTCCCTCCATTTATCAAGCTGTGGTGAATCAGCTCCAATTTACTCTCTACAGACATTGCTGCCTTGATCTGTTTTCATTAGCAAGGACCTTCATCCTTCACTCCCAAAATTAAATGTCTTTGGGAGAAGGAGAAAGGGTGGATTAATTAAATGATGTATAACCACAACACCGGGTGCTTCTCCAGTGTATAACCATGATGAGTGTATAACTCGGGCATCTAGTGTATAACCACAACACTGGGTGCCACTCGCTAATAAGGTGGTGTAAGGTCAGCAGAAACAGATAGAGAGGGTCAGAAAACCAGAAAACCTGAACGAATGAGCCCTCTTCCTTATTATCTCTAACTTCCATCGCTTTTCCATAAAATCATTTAATAACAGCAGGTGAAGGAAAAGGGGCTCAGGAAATGGGAGGAGGGAAATTGGCTGTACACAGCAATCTCTTTTAGCTGCCACCATGCCTCCATAGATGTCTGGAATGGAGGCCTTCACACTGACAGCTCCGCTCCTTGAGGACATTGTCCATTTGAGCTGTGGCCTCACTGGCAAAAATTATTTACCTTGGATATAAAAAGCCTAATGGCCAAGTCACAGAGCTTATACTCAGGGAATTAATTTCCCTGCAATTGTCTTGATTGGGGAGGAGGCAGTTGCTCCTTCCTGCCACGTGAGGGCACTGAGTTTAAGCAAAGGTGGTAAGGAAGATGGTTGGCAAAGCACGAAGAGCCATAATCTGTCCCTTTGCAGCTGCCCGCTTTCGTATTCAGCTTCTTGTCCTTTCTAGTATATCCTTGCCTTGTCTTTTTCTCCTCTCCGAACTCCTGGTTTCATGTGGAGCAGAGGGTTTCAGGCTGACAGCTCTCTCTTTAGGAAGACCCTGCTTGCTGTTTTATAAAGCAAGATGTACTTCTCCAGCTTTCTACTGATTTTTTTTTTTAAATAGCTGATATATATAGCTATATATATATTGTCCCTCTTCTCAAAACCAGTTTGCATGGTTCAACACCAAGAAAGAGCCCAAGGATCGTTGTTTATCACACAGCAAGCCACAAGCTGCAACAGTCTGTCCTGGTCTTGTCCCCCCCATGCTAACTAAGCAAATACAGGCCCAGAGGCCTGCATGCGGGGTATTATTTAGACAACTGTATTTCTTATGTCCTGCTGGTGTCTGTTACCAGCTCACCAGATGCAATTCAACAGAAGCTACGCTGCTTCCCAACCTTTTCTTTACCTCTGGGCTTTTACCTGGGCAATCAAGGTTTTCAGAGAGAGGAGGCGTCCTTGGAAGGCAGCGTCGTGAAGAGGGGATCGGTCTGCCCAGCTGCCTGAAACAGCAAATGCAGAAAAACTATTTCAGGTAAGCAACAAAAGCAGATCCTGAGAGGAGAAGGAAGAAACAGCTGCATGTAAATGCAGATCAGGACTGAAATCAACGCGGGGTCAGCAGTGAAACTGTTTGATAAATTGATTTCAGCAGAGTCCCTGAGGGCTCAGCACTCCTGAGAAAAATGGCCACTCACTAAGGGACCTAAACCAAAGCTTCTTAGCAGAACTTTTAAAAACAGCTAAAAACATGCTTCAGCAAAGACCACAAGTTTAATGCTGCTGGGATTCACCCGGGGACTTCATAGCCCTGCAATTCTGCCCTGGTTTGAGGTAAAACAGGACCAATTTTATTCAGTAACTTTACTTTTTAGCTAGGCCTCTTCTAACTGCTGAAATTAACAGCATGTTGTGCAGAAAACTGTTCGCTCTCAGAGTGATAAGATCCATGTTTATAGTTGATGCCAAGGAATGGGATGCAGAGAGGCTCTTGCTTATACTTATTGCTATAACACCCAAGGGCAGCCAGCTTTGTTACTTGCCCCGTTGGAGGGTCGGAAGCGGAAAAGCGTAGAGGGGTCACACCTGCGGGGAGGAGCGGACAGGACAGGTGACCCAAAACTGACCAACAGGGTATTCCATCCCATCTGCCTCATGCTCAGTATAAAAGCTGAGGGATCAAAGGGTCAGCCCTCTTTCTTCAGTGGCCGGTGTCCGAGGAGGACTCTGTGTGTTCGTCCGCCTTTGAGTCCAATCCTGAATCCAGATCCGGAATCCATCACTGAGTCCAGGCTGGGACTTTCCCAGTGCCTGCTGGTGACGTGATTGTCATCCTGGGAGCTTGATATGGTTTTGTATATATTTCATTATTTTCTTTTTATTAATTTATTATTATTAATATTTCATTAAAGTAGTTTAGTACCTTCTAAACTCTTAAGTCTCTCTTTTTGTGTCTCTCTCCTGTCTCCCTTCAAAGTGGAGCAGGAGAGAGACCGCATCTGCCGTTCTGCCTGATTGGGCCAATCCAGCCCAAACCACAACAAATTCTCCTATTCAACACCATATCAGCCTCCATCTTTCCTAGGGAGCTTTTGTCACGAATCGTATTCCAGCTTCTCTTGCACTTCATTAAGAGACTCATAGCAGAGAGATGCAGGGATGACTTGTCCCACAACTGAGTTCTGGCATGTTCCTGGCAGTTTTATTTCCTGCACTGACAATTTCATAAATAATATCCTGCAGCTCAGATTACCAGGTAACAGGTTTCACCCTCCTCACTGGAAGGTTTCAGAAAAGACATGGAAAAATAACTGCTGCCTGAGGCTTTACTTTTCTTCCTTAATCATTTTGAGTTGTTGAACTGTTCAGACTCCTTCATTTATGCGAGCTTGCCCTTTTTCTTATCTTAATATATTCATGTGCCGAGAAAAAAAATTCCTTAGCCTAACTACTACTTACAAGTATAGTCTGTCAGCCCAGGTTAAATCCCTGCAAGTCAAGTGGAGACCAAATTTACTTGTCCTGTATTAAAATTTATAACCATACTGCAACACAGTGTGTAGTAAGTATTTCTCCAAAGACCAGCTGCATTTACAGTGCCACAGGACAAAAGCAATACCAGTGTTTGCATTCATGCTCTGTTGTGTGGCAGCCCCATGAGCACTGTATTTGAAATCCTTGTCCTGTTTAATTTTTTCAGCTATGCTGCACACCAGAGAGAATGGAAAGGGTGATTTATCTCCATTTCAGGTATTACCCGAGGCAGAGAGAAATCACTGAGAGGCACAGACACGTCCCTGGGGACTTCAGGCCAAGGGTGCAGCGGAAGTTTCAGTCTTCGCCAAAGGAGTCTCCTCTTGTTACTGGAGAACCAGGATGCATTTCACCTCATGGGGTTATGGTTTTAACTAGAGTTATTACTTTTGGTTTTTTTCATTTATTTAAGGAGCTGTTCCTGGGCTCCTAGGGCAAAAAGCTGGCATGGAAAGACCAGCCAGCATAATATGCGACCAGGCTCTGAAGGACCAAGTAGGATGCACCAGCCAAAATGATGGAAACGGGAACCGAGGAGGGACCAAGAAACATTTTCCTGAAAACATCCAAAACCCCCACATCCCTCATCATGCTGGTGACTGAAATAGGCAAGCTCAGTTCAAAAGTTAAAGGACATTGCATGTGACAAAAACCAGGGCACTTATACAGCAGGAAGATTCAGAAGTAACTCAGACAACAGAGCTACAGTGCCTTATTTAACCCCTTATGCATATAGTATAGCATGTGCAAGTACACGCCACATGCATTTACAATGCGCGTGTATGCAGACACATGCCTCACCATGAAAACACATGCTGCTGCATATTTCCATGCTAGCCACAGCAACCTACCTCCCTGAAAAGTGTGGCAAATATAGTTCCCATACAGGGCACATCTTCCCTTCACAGCTGTGAGTGACATGTCTGAAGATACTGTGTCTTTTTAAATTTCTACAGATAAATTAGGCAGCCCTGTTGCTGCTGCACTACTTCACTGCAGAGAAAAGGCTGTGAAGCTCCGTCTGTAACCCAATATGGTGCCCCAGCAACAGCATCACATGACCTTATGTTTTGAAAGATTATCCTTAACGGCTTTTCACAAATGGCAACTTGCAGATAAAAATATGTTGTAATCTGCTAAACTTCAAGGCACTTTGGTAAGACACCTGAATGAAGGAAAAGCTGCTGTTTGCCACGTGTCTGACTACAATTACATGAAGGCACTTGGAAAAAAAATACAGTAATAAATGGTCGGAATTATATTCTGGAGAATAACAACTAAGCTAATAACCCAGAGAGAGAGATGCCTGTATACAAATGCTTTGTAAGAAATGCTTTGCTGCAGTTTCTCTTGGCCAGATCTTAATAACTCTTCTTTGGGTGGCCATCTCGCACCACCCGTGTTCTGCTCACGTTCATGTGCCTGTTCACGGCAGCGCTATTCGTCATGAAGCAAGTGCCCAACAAATGAGTCACATAAAAATCTCTGATGTCACAAGGCTGATATGAATCTTCGAGTAGGAAAATAGATTCTCATTAGTAGTAAATTCAAAACACTGTGTCATTTTAATTAGTGGAATTACCGGGCATGCATATGCCTATTCATTATTATGGCAGTGATATGAAGGAGTAAAATCACTTGGAAAAAATACCCCAAAAATAAATTACCTACTAAATGGCCTACTTAACACAATATATTCCCATGCTGTATATTTTTGAGAATAATTTTAGCTGTATTCATTTTTATCATCTGATTTACCAAAACAGGGATTCTTGGTTTGGATTCGTAAGATCATTAGTTATATCCTCCTTGTATCTCCTTTCAGAAAATCAACATGCTAAAACTTTTCCCTAAATATCCTCTGGCAGTAAAACTAGCTATTTAGTAAAACCGTCTGTAACCCCCGCTAAAGAATGCCTTGCTTCCGAGAACAATCTTTTTATGTGCTGTAGCGCCTTGAGCAAATGTTGTCCTCACTCTAGCTGGGTAATTGTTGGAGTCTCATATTTTGCACACCTCAATCATGCCAACACATACTGACACCGCAAAGACCCCAGAAATGGAAGGCACTTCAGGTTAAAACATTCGCCCATGCGTTTAGCAACAGATTCCTCATTTCATGGCAACTCAATGATTTAAAAAATGTAGCAAATACACATTTGAATGTTAGAGTGTCCATATTTTTACTTTACCTGGAACTATTCCATAGATCTCTTCTGCTATCCTGGCAGCCTCTTTTCTGTTGCCTTTAACAATATAGAAATGGGTCAGCAGAGCCAAGGAAATCTTAATTAAAAGCTTGAAGCAAAACAAAGCAAAAATGGCAAAATAAATGTTAGTGAAAGCATGGAGAATAGAACTGCCCTCCATTTTGGTTTGCTCTTTGAATAGTTTCTCAGGTCGGCTAAGTTGCACCGGGCTATTCTTGGTATCATATGTCATCTATTTTAAACCCTCCAGAACCTGCTGTTCCCCAGTTACCAAAAATACATCCTGGTTTTATTTGGTAGGGGCTATTTGATACTAAATAACAATACCATGGATAAGATATTTCGAACATCCCATGCCATACAGGAAACAAATAAAATCCTTTCCAAACCTACATGAATATGGACATTTGAATAAATTTTCAGACCACCTGAAAGCCTATGCATCCACATTACATTTATTCTTTGATGCAGCAGTTTCATTTACAAAGGCTGCATAGGTAAAGTTGCAGAAATTGTTCAGAGATGCTGCAGGAAGAATACTTTTCTGTCTTTTGGGTATTGGTAACAGGCCATGCTGGTACTCAGATACAGAACAAAGGCAAGCATATCAAAGAAAAGCATTATCATGAAAGAATCTGAAATAAAACTACATATTTTCAAAGCCAAGGCTAAGAAGTCAAAGTTATTCTAGGAGCGGAAAAAATGTATTGAAAGTGTGTAATCAGAAACACATGATAACATACTGGAATTTTCCATCACTCAGGGATAAAGAATGGTGTCCATTACTATCCCTTGTGAACAGCATCTTACTGTTTTAAAAGAATGGAAATATTTTTACATTATCCATCGTTGATTCAAAGGTGTCATATTTGAAACTAAAGAAGATGCACCCTTTCTTTAACTACCCTTTTTTTCTTTCTGAAGGCACATGGCTTCCATAGAGAAGAGAGTATTTTTTCCGCATGTAATTAATTGTATCTATGTAAAATACCCCATTTCCTTTTCATTTAAACTTTTCTTGATTCTTATTTTCCTATATGGACAGCAGGAGGGAGATTGATTTCTTTCTTTGAATCCCCTCCTTGCCCAGATCCTCTTACCCTTCAATTTACATACCTGTCAAGGGAAAGAGCAGGATGACTCTCCTTTCTTGGAGATCCCAAGGAGATGGTGGATACGCAGAAGAAAATTTTACAGCAAATTATTTCCCTGGGCATCTTAGATGCAATTGGGTTTGTTTTGTAGCAATACAACTGGCTTAGTACCTTGCTGTCTTCAGCATTCTGCCCTCCCAGGTGCACTAGAATGCTATATAAAATACATGCGGACAGACTGAAAAAAACACCCCGAGCTATTTGTTCATTTTGGAAGGGAACCAATTTGTCTACAATTCTGAATTAAACCAAGATACTACGTTTTTACCAATAACTTAACACCTTACATAAGTATTAGATATACCTTTTCTTCCACAGTAATATAATATACCTGTAGAAACTGTAACACCTATGAATCCAAAAGAGGAAGACTGACTATTTTTAGTCACTTGAATACTGTTTGTCACAGGACAAGACAGCTGAAGGCACAGATTATATGGCAAAAGAAGTTCAGTTAGGGAATTGGAGAAAAACAATTAAGCTTGTTCAACTGGGAAACAAAAAGGAGAAATTAGCAAACCAAGGTGGACCAAAAGAGGGATCATCAGCTAGCCCTGAAAAAACATGAGATAGTGAAAACACTAATCCTAAAGCAAGGGGAATAGCAAAAGGTGGAAAGAACAGAATACAGAGAGCAGAGAAAAAGAACAAACAGAAAAAAAATTTTAAGATCATTACAAAGAAAAGGTTAGCCTAAATGATAGAGTAATCTTTCTCATGTGGGATCTACAAAACTGGCACTCAATAGGAAGTAAGCAAGAAGGAACAGCACCTTTTAAGAGTGCTGTTTAAAGATCACAAAACAGACTTTTGCATGCAAGGGCGATCCACTGATCTTTTTTCACAATCAGCCTGCCAGACCATAGGTAGAACTGGACAAGTCCACAACCCTCAGAAGAATACAAGAAACTGGAGATGGGATGATTTCCACTGAAATTCTCTTACCCCTAAAGGTGAGTGAAACTCTACTAATAAGAAAAAGCTTTCCAGGTAGTCTAAAAAGCCATGAGGAAGCTTGACCACTTGGAAGCAGTCACAGGAACATGACTCTTCCAGAAGGACAACCTCCATTTGTGTAGTAGCAAAATCACCCTCCTGGATTCAGAAGACGACAACTAAAGATTTTTAGTTAAATGATGGAGTCGTTTGAGAAAAGCTCATGTAATCTCTTAATCTGCTTTTAATGTACAAGAACACTAGGAAAATGAGTGTGGTGGAAAAAAAAAAATCATCAGTGGGAAGATGGCTGAACAGCGTGGTGGGAAGTATTAAAACTGGTGAAGGTGGTAGTCAGGTAAGCCATACCAACATCTGGTGTGATCACTCGGAAATGTCTGGTATTTCTGAAACTAAAGAAAGGTGAGCAACATTACGCAGCCACACAAACAGATATAACACAAAGGAACAGCAATGACAATGCAGAAACAGGAACCTCATCTTTTCTCCCTTGCTGTTTTGGGCAGCATCCTTGTGAGTTGAATGAGATGGATTATGCAACTCCATTGATAGACTGGAGTGAACAGGTCAGCCCTCCGCAGAAAAAGATGCCTTACTGAGAACACTGCTCCATGAATCACTCTAGGTTTCAGTTAGAGTAATTACTAAATTGTCAAACCAAAATATCCAGAAAATATATTAATCCTTCAATAAAATTGTCATGAGATGATGAATGGAGTAGTTTAGCTAGATACTCCAGAGAACTGGAAAGCTAATGTTTATACATCCTTAGTTTACGAATATGCAAGGAATAAGCACAAAAGAAAAGGCAGTCCAGCTTAGAAAACAACTCATTTTCACTATGGTTCACCTTAACTTTAGGCAACAGTGAGAAATGTCAGATATGACCTGAAAAATTTGGCAAGGAAATAAAGATTAGAGGAATCCTCTTCTCAAAAAAAGAGGTATCGGTCTATTCTCATGCAAGACAGTCTTTAAAATTTCAGCAGTGTATTTCTAATGTATGTAGTTGAGAGTCTGAATATGAAATATATTCAATCAAAGTAAGACAACTGGGTTAAAAAAGGAGACAGAAACCCTCTGTCTCAAAGGGAAGAGATCAGAACAAAGATGTATGGAGAGCCTAGCTATTTATTTTCTATCAGTTTGATCTCACAAATGACGGTACTTCCCATACAATCCTTGCCTCATTTGCATCCTTAGGTCAGCACACTTACAACACTCCTGTTTTTGAAAAGGGATGTCTGTAGTGACTCACTGCTTGCTCTCACACAAGCAGATGTGGGATTCATCTCACCTATCTGCCGCCCATCGCACTACCTAAGGTCTGGTTATCTAAACTCCTGCTGCTGTCTGGGCAGGAAGATGGCAAATTCCAGCAGGCAATTAATTTCCCCCCGTCTGCCTCCAACGCCTGTGCTAGCCGGGGACGTCTCTTTCTCTAGATGTGTGCCGTCACTCACTCACTCCCATTTAAACAACCAGCTTAGAGAACCAGCCTGTACTAGACAACCAGTTTATTCACGGTTAAAGTTCAGTGAATCCCCCACAAATATCATCTCCAGAAGTTACATCAGTGTTGAAGCAAGTCAGAATCTGAAAACAATCCAATCTACCTGTTAAGTTTACATGAAAAATTCAGCTGTATAACCGCATCTTGCCTTTAGTTTTCTTCCCTTAACAAAAAAATACCCACCTTTTATTCAACTATGTCAATGCTAAAGTAATTAAGAAAAACTGTGGAAGTCCACGTACTACTGAGTGTCATAAAAGATGTACAGCAAATATGGTAAGTAGTTTAATGATAGCAAATCAAACATTAAAAATATTTAATTTTTTTTTAATTTCAAAAAAGTTTGTAAAACCATTTTCTTTTGAGATTTATTGTTCCTGTATCTATTTACATAAAGTCTGTATTTTACTGGAGCACCAAAAAGATGCAATTTTACAATTATTTGTTTATAAGCCCAAGCATATGTGAAAAAAAGGACTACTGAAGAGAAATAAATATCAAAAGGGGAAAAAATAAGTTTATTTTAAAAAGACTTGACCACAAAAATAAATACATTACAGTGTATTTACCTTCTTACAAATCTATCCACATCCCCTAAAACGCAATCTGAAAGACAAATCTTGCATTCATACTTTACTTGATACTTGTTCTGGTTTAACACGCAATTTTCAATTATCAGCATGCTGTCTATACCTTAATTCACAGTGTTTGCATATAATGTATTGGAAACACATTTTTTCCTTGTCTGTGGGATGGAATTTCATTGGAGATCAATGGTCCCTTCTATGAAAGGGGGTGAACTTCTGTTTAGAAGGTTTTTGGGTGTTACCTCCTCCTCCACACAGGAGGCTTTGTTCTATGCAAAGCATTACTCAGTATCACTCTCTATTTGGTAACATTTCCTTAGTATTTCACAATGATCAAATGTTACCTACAAGCACAACTGAAACATTTTAGATTTTTTAAAGTTATTTTATTCATTTTTGAGTACATATTCCTAAAATACACTCATTATCTTTGCTCGTTTTTTTAATTGTGATTATTTTATTTAAACTTTTCCATTTCACCCACTGATGCTTTTTAAAACAGTGAATGATTCGGTGACATCATTACCTGCACAAGGCAGGTAAATGAATCAGTCCCGCACAGAGTTATGCGCAATACAAGTTGCATTACTTGAGAAACAGCATATTCATAGTTAAACCAGTTCTGGATTAAATTTTTGTGGCAGCTTGTGCAGAATGTTTTTTAGTCATCATCTTTCTATAAGAAGCCCAGTCACCAGTGATGGGAAGCAGCAGTATGGAGTATATTTCTGTACTTTCTAATTGCATGTTCCCACATATTAATGAAAACGATCTATTCTTTATGGAAAGGTAATTAAAATTTTAGATAAACTGTAAATTTGTCTTGTAAACAAGATTATAACAAGGTTTTATTATGTTATTCATAAGTACACAATGTTCCACAAGAGGTAAGACAGAATTATTTTGAACAGATTCTCACGATCCTGTTGAAAATTTGATTTGTGTTTCTAGACATTGCAAGAAACCAAAAAGAAAGAAACCAGAATCAACAAAATATTATTAAAAATACATATAACATTTCCCTGGAATGATAATCAGTATTTTTAGAAAGTTGTTATAAACTTGAACGTTATTAAAAAAAAAAAAACTTTGATAAGTCAAATGTTGCCATAATTCCACCCATTTGTCCATAATCTGTGTGGCACCATTTTAGCTGACCTCCACTTTTAATGTAGAGTTTAAAAAAATTCAAATGGTAATACAATGCATATTATATGTTACATATCAAAGGCTAAAAATTCTAGTAAAAGGAAACAGACTTTGTATATGGTGTTTATTTCACATTACCTTTCTGTGTTTCATGAAAATATGTTCAAGGAAATTATAAAATGTCATTGTTAGAGTAACTACATCTCTACACAAACAAGATGATATTGACAGAAATTGTCTTTTAAATACTGCCCTTCGAGGATTTGAAAACAGTATTTTCATATTGCACAGTTTTAATATTAATACAGTGTCCAACACTACATAATACTCAGTCATAACATCATAAGATTTTTAGTCTTCAGTGATGCTTGAAAAAGAAATTAACCCAGTGCATTAGGCAGGGGGGATTTTAAGAGGTGGTTGACATAAGTGAGAAAAATGCCTCCACTCACACATTCGTATATTGTGCCGCCTATTGTCTCAGGTATAGGTTACTTAGGATGGCTAAAAGATGCAAGGAGCCACCTTTCATTTTCTTCTTCTCCATGAAAAGCTTTCCATTTAAGGGATGCCTTCCCAAGGTTTCACTTACAGAACCTGCCTGACAGTGGTCTAGGTGAAATCACACGCACTGAACACTGTCGCTCCAAGCG